>CAIGRB010098502.1:0-30284 GCA_903798255.1 Fraxinus quadrangulata
ATTTAGCCCCTGTTTGGTTTCGATAAAAAACGGATTTTTAGTAGATTTTAATAAAAGTTGATGAAATGTAAGGTTAAAAGTTGATAAAAGTTGTGGATCCATGAAATATGTGGTTGAAAATGAATTTTAAAAAATGTGAGCCAAACATGGGCTTAATTAGTGACCCTTATGCTTTTAGGGGGAAAAAAGCCTACTCCAAATTTGCAATTGATTTAAGCTTGAAAAGACCTGGAAAACGGAAAAAATCCAAAATCCGGAAAACGTGGGTTTGGCATGAAAATAATCAAAAGAAGTGAATGCCGAAAACACGGTATTATTGATTACCTCAAGCGGATCCTCCAAACAGTAGGACGCAAGCCAGGATACAAAAGAGCAGCTTCAACCTGTAATTGATGGATAATTATATTTCTAGATCTGAGAGATACGAAATGAGAATTAAATGAAAGTTCAATAAGCAAATCTACATATTAAACAATAAATAAACCACGTGAAAATTTCCAAAAAAGACAAACAGAAGGGAACCTTGTCTTCAGAAAGTGTGTAACGGCCACTAAACACACAATCAACTTTTGAGGTGCGAAAGTGCATCAATTTTGCCACGTCTTTCACTTTTTGTGATGAATTCTATCCACATTGGCCGAAGGAAAAGAAGACCATCATGGTTAGATATTGCTAAAAAAGGAAATTTTAAATTGTTATATATGCAAAAAATCAGTCAAGCATTATGACCTTGTACAGAAACCTGCCAGAAGGATAAAACCTCAAATACCGGAAATAGCAAACCTGCAATACAACGAAGAATTATCTATTACCAAAACCATGCACCAAGAGTCAGTAAACAGACTAACATCTTGGATTTAACAAAATTCAATTGCTACAAGAGAACAAAAAAATCAAAGAACCAGGACAGTTTTCTTCCAATAAAGTTAAAATGGGCAGCAAAAATAAAATTTCAAGCTGTCCAAAGAATTAACAAATATAATCCATAAATTCATAGAAAAAGTACTTATATTCTTCCAGCTCTGTCAAAAAGTTACTATTTTCCAACATTGTAGCCTCTCTTTCTGAGGTATACAATATCTGAATATTATCTAGCACAAAGGATTTGACATACAACTTCTTCTGTGCAGCAGAAACGGAATGAGGAAAATAACACAACTGATGTTAAAAAATACATACAATATGGACTGGATTAGTGATCTTCCACTCCGCAACCCCAGCACGAATATAGGTGTTCCGACTGACATAGAGACCTACAAAATTGATAATAATCAGTCACGAGCACTGCATGTGAGCCTAGAACCTAAATGACAATTTATTATAAATATGCTGCAAAAGTTTATGGCAGATCCCTTATAACTATACAGTTTTATTGTAACTGGAAAATCACTTCAGATCAAAAATTCATTAGGGCATGCTGCAGCTACGATATCCACTATTCTTATCAACATCCACATGATAGTAGCATTATGCTCTTTTTTCACTGATCAAGTATATGTCTAGGGTGTTGATGAGTTTTAGCATGCGCAATACCTTCACAATAAATTTCAAAATGAAGCTTCTGCAAAAGATAGTATGTCTTGGAGCATTTTCATGTCCATAGAATGGAGCAGGTAGAGACAGATTAGAGGCTAAGAACTTGAGCTTTTGCAGAACTTAAAATTACGTCAATATTTATGTATGTTACAAGAAGAAAGTTTCATAAGAATATTTTCATTCACAATTTTACAGTTGCCTTACATAAAAATTGTCAACTTAACTATAGGATGATAAGGACGATCAAATCTACAATTTTAGTCAGTAACATGACAAATGGTTAACAGATTAGAATTAAGAGTTATGAACTCCACTTAATTGATAATTGGCATCACTATATTTCCATGTAAGAGAAAATTGGAAAGTTCCATCAACATGAAGGAAAAAAGGCATCAGGTCTAACACCTTGCCTTTTTACATTTAGGACAAGCATGCCTGGCAGACCACAATCCAAGGTTTCACAAATATTATTAGACCCCTTATTGAACATTGGGGTAATGTAAAATAAGAGAAACAATAGAAGAATCTCAAACATGTAGGAATAGAGTCCCTGTAGTTCTAGAGCATTGAGCAACGTGGACATAAAGGAAATATTATGAGAACAGGGACCAAGGTCAACAACTATAGGCATATAGCTATCTAAGGTTGATATATCATATTGATACAAGAAAAAGTACAAGGATATATTTTACCATCAGTACGGAGTCTAGGTCTTAAGAGCCACATTTTCCTCCATGAACCATCATAATTCGATTGTAGAATCTTGTAATTTTCTGCAACTCCATTGAGCTACAAAAAGGAATCCTCAAGTTGAAAACAGATAACGGAATATATAAAAAAGCGTAAAGATTAACCAACATCATCTCATCTACCTGCCAAGCCTTTAAGCATGCATTACGCCAGAACACCGGGTTTCGAATGGTATATTTCCATTTGCGACAAACACAAGCAGCTCTCCCTAAGGTATATGGAGTCATTCTTGAGAAAATCTACAATGAGAATAATCACAATTGTAACTTTTTCGTACATGCAACAATTAATGAGAGCTTCATTAAAAGATGCAAATGACATTTCATGATTCGTAAAGGATTATCAACATAAATGACAGTTATGGAACCACCTAGAGTTTCAACGACATCAAAAACCTTCTGGACATTACGACCGCAAAGATATCGGTGTGACCACAAAATACGACCAATTCTTCCATGTAATCATATAGAACAAGGATCCGAAGACATCTTTTCTCCACTATGTGCTTTACTATTTGCGAGAAACATGAAAGGAGGCTGCAGGTTTTGATTTAGCCTTGTGTAATGTGGCTTCTTCAAGTGCAAAGCATTTTCTTTGTGACAACAAATGTGGTCGTCCTAAGAGCTCTCTTCATTTTTTAATTTAATTTTCTAAAGAATGTTAATGTCCATCATCTAACATTTTTGTTGATAATTGGTGAGATTCAAAGTGAAAATCTGGTTTTACATTCACCAATTTGTCTTTTGTCACATTGTCTATCTGGGATTGGAAGGAGTTCCAAAACTCAATGATCTAGGAGGTTCTCAAAATAGTGCGACATTGTCTCCTCAAATTATTTCGTGGCTCTTGACATCTTATATAGACATCCAAATCCCTAAAAAGCGGCATAGGTGAAAAGAATTCTCTTTGGCAGCGGGTTTATTGAGAGATTAATTAACTTTCCAAATATCATTCATCTAGCCTTGGGGAGCTATGTACTCCTTTGCTTTCAAAAAAGACTCCATGAAAAAGTCATGCACATTACAGCTGTTCTAAAATATCCTTCATAACCCTATCTGATAAAATTTAGTTATATACCAGAAAATCATTAATCCCTAAAATGACAGTTCACTACCACAATATACAGACCTAGTACTTCCCCCTTTAAACTACCTATATCCAAATTTAAAACATAATATATCATTCAGATCTTCACAGATAATATCCAAAGTGAAAGAACATGATTGAAGAACTACAACCATATCTTTAAAACCAAATCATTGATTAAAAGAAGATACCACTTTCCAGAGAAGTAATTACCTCAAAAAGCAACTCGTCAGGCAAATTCCGGTGTATGAGCGCCTCATCAACGTACGGTTTACGACTTGCACTCCCAAAAGGGGCCACTGGTCTAACATTAATTCCATAGAGATCTGATAAAGAAACAATAATACAACAGTCAGTCAAGAACCATATTAAAAAAATTTAATAGTAATCGTTGAAAAAAACTATTGACACACTACAATGCGAGCATGCAAAAAAATAACTCGCATTCATTTGCTCAAGCCTCCAGCACATATATGCGCATTAAGTGAATAGAAACATAATAAGAAATTAATTACCAAGCCATGGTCTTTGTGTTACCAAGAATTGAGCAGTCCTCAGCCGTGAAGCTGATTCAAGCTCAGCTGCAATTTTTAATGTGTAATCTGTAAAACAAAAAGCATCCCTTCATTCAAAAACCTTTAACTAAAAAAAAAAGACAGTTAAACGAATTCCCCAAATGAATAAGCACAAAAGTGTATAACAAAATTCCAAAAATGGAAAATCAGTTTGGCATGATAAAAACAAAATTCAATTGATTGTGAGTAAATTCGATAAAATGAGAGGTTCTTCATTATGCATGCAAATATTCTCCATAACATACAAAACCCAGAAAAATTACACAAAAATATAAAAATTTGATAATACTGAGATGATTAAACATCCGTTTGGTAATATTTATAAATAATTTAGAAGGTCAAAAACTTCATTTTCAAATAGACATTCCACTCGTTTCTGTTTAGTTACAAATGAAACCGTCTATAAATTCTCCACAAATGGAGGCTAAAACCAATAAACTCTACAAATCAAGGAAAAAATAGGTTCATTTTATATTGCAGAATTATCAGAAATTGCATTCAACTGATTATACATAACTTCACTAAACCAAAAGGGTGTTCATTATGTGAGCTAGTTCTCCATAACTTGAGAAACCCAGCAAAATTAGACCAAAACATAATAAAATTGAAAAAATCCAGATAATTAATAAAAAAACATAAATCTCCGTAACTCAAGAAACCCAGAAAAATAGTTCGACAAAACCAGATAATTAAATCAAATAAAACAATATAAATCAAGGAAATGACAGTTGCATAATATATGCACTGAATTATTTGGAAATTCCCATCGAAAATCACGCGCATTAAGTCATTGGAATTAGTTAAATTCAACAAAACAAAATTCTAGCGATTATACATAACTTCTCTAAACCGAAAGGGTTATGTGCTCAAAATTCTCATAACTTCAGAAACCCAGCAAAATTACACCAAAACATAATCAAATTACAAACCCAGATGTAAAAACCAAAAATAAATAAAATAAATCAAGGAAATGATAGTTACATGATACATGCGCTGAATTATCGTTAATTCCAATTGAAAATTAGTCACCTGAAGTCATTGAAGATAATTTATACTGGATTTTCCTTCCTCCTGAATCCTTTGTTAGGGATTTAAACCTTTTTCCTTCCTTGTGGGATGGAAAATGGGAGGAAAATTAAAGTGGAAAATTGAGGAGAAATGGAAAAATATGATTTTTATGGTACGTATAGACTCTCCGTTTAACACTGACCAATAAGCTGATCGCATTGGACCCGAGTCCGAAAGCTGTGGTCAAACGGGTTCGGTTGCTGACGGGTCGAATCTACAATAGTCGTGGGTTAAGCCTGGTGTTACAGTGACGAATTCTTGATAAAATACATAGCCAAATTTTCACCGCAATGAGGTTCCACGCAGTCAACCCACGAATTTGCACAATGTACACAAGAAAAGATAAATGTAGCAATGTAAAAAAATACAGAATTTACGAATAAACCAAACTTGTTTATTACTCCACAATAATACAAGAATATGAAGGAATACCGAACGAACACAACACACTCTATGTCTCATCAATCCAACCTTCAAAATATATAAGCCAAAATTCGTGTGCAGATAATAACCTTAACTGCCAAAGGGATAAACCAACTCGTAGGATTAGAACTATCAGAAATTGCTTCCCACAACCTTTCCCAACAACTGTCCATACTTTCCACCTGTATGAACTACGAAAACAGCCCAACAAATGTGTCAAACATGTGCTTGATTTGTGAAAAATTCTGGGTGTCACATTGGATACCATTTAACAGTTCACGGATTACCAATTTAACGGTTTTAAATTTACCAATTGGTGTTGTTACTTATCTGTTTTTAGTTTTGACCCTATGTGTGGAATTAATTAATCAAAAATAATAAGTTACTTTTAATTATTTCTAGATGATTAAGCATACAAGTCCAATTATCATATGTTTGAATACTGCAGGAATAAGGAAAGCAATAATAAACATCGATATGATGATGGGGAAACCTCAACTGGGTAAAAATTTCGGGACCAAGTTAGTTACCTCCACTATAGATAATACGGATTGAGTTACAGTCGATACTATCTAGCCAACTCTACAAGACTTCCCGATCTATTTCCTTCTAACTCCAAAGTCTGCTCTAGGACCTGTTCCAAGATCTTCTGTAATTGTCTCTTTCCAGTGGAATTCTAAAAACATGCTCCAAGGTCTTGAACTCTTGTGTTTATAGTCCAACATCTCTCAACCTCCAACAGTCTCTGAAATTCAACTGAGAAAATACATTCCTAAGACCAATGGAAGTAGGCAGTATTTTGGATTCAATGTGTTTGATATTTTTTCCCAAATATATAAGTGTATGATCTGAAGAAGAAAATATGGAATCAATGTATGAATAATGATTAGTGTATTTTATACACTTATTCGGGGTCTAAAATATTGATATTTGATAGTTCTTGTTACAAAATATACCATAAGTTATTGTATTTTATATTCTATAGGTAAAACTCAATTGTTGAACAAGGAATCGAAAGAAAGAAACGAAAATTGGTAAAAATGGGCAAAATTCGAAGTTTGAGGACAAAATTGTAATTATTCAATAGTTAGTTATTGTATTTTATGTTATATAGGTAAAATTTAATGGTTGAATAAGGAATCGAAAGAAAGAAACGAAAATTAGTAAAAATTGGCAAAATTCAAAATTTGAGGATCAAATTGTAATTATTCAATAGTTGATTCGGACACAAGAAGATACTTTAAATATTTTTAGGAGACAATTTGATAGAATTAGAACTCAAAAAGAAATGAAATATGATCAAAATATTATTAAAATCAATTTTCAATAGTACAAGTTATATTCCAGATTTTTAGTCTAATATTGAGACCCTTTTTTGGTATAGTAAATGTCTGAATTGGAAGAATTCTATTTCTTGAAAAGTTGTTTTCCTTTGAACTAGCTTTCCAACGTACTTTTTTGGTACAGTAAATCATCTGAATCGAATATTTAAAAAGAAAGTTATAACCAAAATATTGACTATTGTGCAAAGAAAAAAAATCTGCGCGTAAATGAAACTTTCTTTATTTGATTGGAAATATTTTGAAAACCAATTTGGATGTGATTTTTAACCAATTTTTTACTCCTACAAATACCTAACAGCAGAATACATATTGGAGAACTCTCATATACGTCTAATACTCCAATATTCATTAATGATTATCAATAAGGGAGGAAAATTAATAATTTTTTTTTAGAGAATTGAAGTGGACTTGAAAGAATTCAATCAAGTGAAGATTCAAATTTAATTTTTGGGCAAAGAAGAGAAAGCACAAGTGGAGATTCATTAAGAAACATTTGAAGAGATTCAAGATTTCAAAATTCATCTTCATCTTCTCAATTAATCAAAAATTCGGGTTATATCTTTTTACTTAAATATGATTTCTTGTAATTTCGATATGTTAGGCTAGTTTTATACATAGTTAGGATGAAACGAACCCTTATTTTGAAATTTTAAATATTAACTAATTATTTTAACGACTTTCGTGGATGTTTATTATTGTTTTCATAGACTTTTCAATTAATTATCTACTAATGGAGATGATTTATTGGAATCTATTATTATCGAGAGAGATAATAAATTTTTAGTTAAAAATAATAAATATTGTGAAGTCCGATAGAGGATAGAGATATATCTCTATGATTCACATGGTTTTCATAGGTGTTTTAAATCGTTTAATGCATTTATCATGTTTGCATTTTTCATCGAGAGATAGGAATGTCATATGAGGGGAATATATTTGATAACTATCAAGAGATGTTTTCAATTAAATTAGGAATATTGACCAACAAGATTGATTACAAATTGTGACAATAATTCGTTGCGCTAAAGATATATTAACAAGGGGGATTCGACATTTTAGAATACTTTCATATATTTGAAATCAAACCAGTTAAGTTGCTTTCTATTTTAATCGATAATTTAGATATTAGTATAGAAAACTCAAAATCTATTTATTATTCGATTAAGGTACTATTAATTTGAACTCGGTCAAACATATAGTTCTCGTGGGTTTGACACTCTATTCATCATTATATAATTTGACCACGATCTCGTACACTTACGGGTTTTCAAAGGACCAAATAGGCTCTTAGATTTTTAAGAATAATACGAATGTGTTTAGAAAATAAACACGATGAACAACCACACCTCAATTCATGCATATGTTTTAGTATTTATAGGGTATGGTAATTAGGTTGAATGAGCTGAAAAAAAACTTCAAAACAGCAAATTAGGGTTTTTCGAATCGACCTGTCGCTCGAGCGATGACTCGATGACAATGTGTCGCTCGACGGCAGTCGGGCGTCAAGCTTACTGTTTTTGTCGCTCGAGCGCCAACTGGGCGAGAAGTTACGTAAATGCGACGTTGTGTTTTTCCGCTTTTCATGCTCGAACCCTAGACGTCTAACCCAATTTATACAACTTGCACCCTAGGTCCTTGACTTTTACAATACGTTACAAATTAGTTATTTTGTCAACATAGTTGTCAATACTAAAAACCTAACAATTTGGACACTTGAATTTGTAGACTAAAGCACACTAACAACAAGCTAGATGCCAATCCGCAACACTTTAACACCGGCCCAATTGAAGTATCACATCCACAAATTGAAATCCACATTTTTCTTACTCCAAAATTCGAAGTGTGCACTATCAACACACATGTCCACAAAATCCTAGGATGACCTGGGCATGTTTTAGTTTAGATCATTTTCGATTCCAACCCGAAACCAATAGAGACAAATCAATATAAAACTTGAGAATTTTGTTACTTTTTTATGCATTAGATAGCCTAATTTCCAAGTAGGAAAAAAGGCTAAGCATAACATAATGAGCTCATGAAAGGAAGTTCTCAATGTTATTAGAGTTTATCATTTGATTAGTATTTTTTCTTTAAAAAAAAAGGTAAATATGTAAGTGGGTTGGGTCGGTTCAGTTAACCAACGGTTTGAGATTTCAAACTATGGCTGAACTGACCCACCATAGTTTTGTTTTAAAAAATCAAACTAAACCAATTACCTGTGTCAAATAGACCAGAGTTGGTTCAGTTTGATTGGTTTGGTTGGTTTTGTGGTTTGTTCGTCTAAGCCTGTGCTTTGATCAATATGGCCTATTTCTCGACCTGATGATTTCTTTTGAGGGAATTACACCACTTACCTAGTATTTGATATAATTTCTGGAAGTACTTTGTCATCAATTTTATTCAAAATATACTGTTAAAAATATAGTAAAATAAAGAACATGTAAATCACCTCACTAATACTGAATAATCAATTATGAGCTATATGTTCCACCAAACATGTCACTAACCAACATTTTTAAAATCAAAATAGATGGCACATGAACATATGTTTCTACAAATTATGTGCATTTGGATGGAATACTAAGTCGTGAACCAGAAAATTATGCCCTTGAAGCTGGAAAATATTTCTCTAAAAACAATCTCTTCATCTCTTCCCATGTGGTAATACTTCTGGAGGGTAGATAATAGAGTTAATATTTAGCCGAATCCTTCAAAGAAAACGAAAAAACTTTTAATTTAATATGTTCTTCACTCACTCCCTTAGGTTTCATGCTCGTACAAACCACATGAAACTCATTTAGATACTTATGAGAATCTTCACCTGCAAGACCATGAAAAGTGGACAAAAGATGTATTAGTCCAGATTTTAGTTCAAAGTTAGTAGTAACATCTAAAGTAGGGAACGTTATGCATAATGGTCGTTGATTCAAATTGGGGGCTGCAAGCTCTTTCAAAGTTCAATTTTCTCCTCTAAATCAAAATCATTAGCAAATAGGAGATCAGGATCGAGATCGTTCTCTTCGAAATTCTGTCGAGTGCCAATCCTTAACCTGCGCAAAATTCTCTCTATTTCTTAATTGTACTACAAATCACTTTGATTAGGGGATCGAGTTGCGGGCATAAACTATCAAGGAAACTCAAAAAAAAAAAATGCAAAACAAATTGAAAAGAAGCTAGAGTAAGCAAAAAAAATAGAATTATACGCTAAAATACCTAAAAAATAAAATGAACAACAAAAGAAGCACAAAAATAAATTAGCACAACTCCTCAACAACGGCGTCAAAATTGGTGTGATGTCGCAGACACCAAAAAATAAAGCATTAATCTCTAAAACAAATGTAGTAATGAAAGTAAGTGGTCGATCCCATGAAGAGTGTGTAATTCAATATTTTATACTTCGTACAATGATTTGGGAGTTTTTGTATGCAAACAATTGTAAATAACGCAATAAATAACAATGCAAATTAAATTAACGAAAACAATTAAAAGAGGAACATTGGTCTAAGTCCACATCCACCGTCGAAAATCTACAATTAATTATAGATGCAATAATAATTCAATTCATATTTTGAATATTCACTGTTAGAATTATTTTCCTATTTCTCTTTAATTATAGTTAATTAGAAAACAAGCGATCCAGTTAACCCTAATTACTAAATTACTCAAGACAAATACTATGGATTTAATCTAGTAACCGCCTTAATAATTAGAGAAATCGATGAAACTAAATAACACAATCACAAGCGATTGTATTTAATTTATTCAAATATTCTTCCCAATATTTAACAATTTCTAACGCAGCAAATAATTAAATCTTGCTTCACAAGTTAAATGGATCAAATAATTACGAATTTGATATTCAACTTAGAGGTAGATTGTAACGAATAACAAATTAGTAGGAATTCTAGAAATTAAACGCAACAATTCATGAAATAAATACAGAAGGGCATTCAATACGCAAAATAAAAATTAAAAGAAAAACTATTTAGATTTCACAGTATGTGGTTCCGAGTCTTCAATTTCCTTCGAACCAGTGTAAAATTTTAGTTACAATTCATAATTCTAAGAGCAAAATAATGAAGAATGAAGATGGGAGGCGTTTTGTAAGTAGTTGACTTAAAATATGTATTTATAGTTGTTTCTATAAGTAGTTGACTTAAATTCGGAAGCCAGAATTTTCGTATCGGGAATGAACTATGCAACCGCATAATAGTAAGTCATGCAGTCGCATAGAAGATTGAAACTGACTCTGAAATTCGTTGAAACACCTTTCGCGACCGCATGGAATTTAAACTATGCGACCGCATAGCTTTAGATAACTTCCACCGGACAACTTTTAGTATTTTGGTCATATCGTTCTTTTTCGTTATCCAGTTGAGGTGATTCAAGATCCATTGGAAAGCTAACTCAAAGGGCTACAAATTATCCCGAATTACAATTTCTCCAATTCAAACATTTCTTATGCCAAAAATGGATCTCAAATTGAGACAAAAAATCTGAAGTATAACTTTTTTTTGCTAGGAATTTCTATGTGATAGTACTCTGACTATATTTCATCTCTTTGGCTTTTTTCCTCATCCAATTAATATCTAACACTCTTAAATTTTCATCGTGAAGTTTGACATAACTTTTGAGTATTTGCATTTCAGTTCCCAAACTTTGTATTTCTTCTATTTTAGTCCTTTTCGCTTGTTTCTTCAAATTATATCATATTCATCCAATTGCAATTTAAATCAAAATATAATACTGAGTATATTTAGACATTAATTAATGACAAAATCAAAAGATAAATGGATGAAAAATATAGCATTTTACATTCTCTTCACGATCCATCAGGTTTTATTACCTAAATGCAAGGTTTTAAATTGCGTAATGCATTTCGATCGAACAACAAGTATTATAAGCATATGATTCTATGCAAAGCATATGCGTTATTTTGCATTTCCAATTTTTAATATTATTTTAACAATACTAAACTTTAAATAAATAAGAAATGCATTTTTTAACTTTATATATTCTTCAAATTTTTCAAAAACAGAAAATATAAAGATCTAAACAATTATTGATCTTTGCCCCATAAATCCCAACAATAGATCTTCAACCTTGATCCTTGAATCTTGCAGTAGTTCGAGATTAGAATGAATATGCTCTGCCTTCCAAATCCCAAAAATTCACTCAAATATCTTGATCTTGTGATTGATAGTGTATATTTTCTCTCAAAAATTGTGTAACTTTTCTAATGAAATCTTTACTTATAGTCCCAGAATTGGGTAAAAAATCGTGCTCCAATCTCCTTCCATGTAAGTTGTCTTGGATTAAGAAGCTAATTCAGGACTAGCTAGCCCAACCATGTGATTGTATGGTATAACTTTTCCTTTTTCATTCAAGTTGGTCCCTGAATCTTCCTATTGGTTCAACTCAAGCCCTTCTTATTTGTATCATGGATCATCTTCAAATTCTTTACATTGTAATCCATATATTCCATAATTTGTTCCCTTTCAGTCCTTATCATTCAATTCTTGCTCAATTTCTTCATCCACCATCCAATATTGAATCTATTGCTCAAAATTATAAATACTATAATTACTTGAACTTTATACATATTTTTCAAATTTTCAACAAAAACATATTGCTCAAGATCATATATACTATGATTACTTGTTAATCAACTCATATGATTAAATTAGACACGAACACTGGCTTAAAGAAACTCTAATGAGTCTAACTCATTATCGAATTCCAATTCAATATTCTCTTTTTCATTCAAGTCATCTTCCGTGTTATCCGATAAAAAATCATCTTCATTAGACTCCCTTATTTCAACTTGAGAATTTCTATTTTCTCTTATAGATTGTAAGATATCATTGTTAATTTTCTTCTCATCCTCACAACCATCAACAATCGAAGATTGTGCTTTACTAGCATCACTTGCTCGTAAAACTAGATGAAGATTGAAGAAGAAAGCTCAAGCTTGAAGTAGATAGTTTGCAACTCTACATAAAATTTGTTTTAATTTTTTATTTTTCTAAACGTCAAAACCCTATGTATTGATGTATCTTATTTATGGATTTAGGTGATTTGGGCTAATTTAATATTTGTTGGATTCAAATTATTTTTTAAGTTATAAAAAAGGATTGGATTTTGTTAGACTAATTTTGATACATTTTTTAACACAAATACATGCGCATTTTGACATTAAGCATTCATAAGTAATCAATGAATTGAGTTGATTGCATTATTACGCGCATACCCCATATACGAGGCTTTCGAAAATGTCCCGAGCATTTTAGGACACTGCCTGGAAGTACATGCAATTGCTACTGGCCATTTCTTGGTAGTCCCTTACTCGATGGAGATGACAAAATATCTCGTTCCTGCCTTGAATGAAGCAAGAATTCTCAATTAGTATAAAAAGCGGTGCGAAAATTTAAATCATGTTTAAAAATATAATAGTAAAAAACAAATAAATAAGTAAATGAGGAAACAATAGGAAATGTGGATATCTTAATCCCCACCTATCCATCCCCATTTCTGGGTTGTTTTTCTACCTAGGGTTACGCCTTGGCGGCCCGTCTTTGGGTGGAAATGTTCAACAAATTTATAGATTGCAAATACGGCGATTTCAATTTGTTTGGCAAACAAAGGATTTATTTACCGTCAAACAAGTAGTAAACCAAAACAAAATCATTTAATTTACATATTTCTTACTCAAGTGGGATTAAATCTTTTGGTCAATATTTTCAATATCTTGTGAAGTGAGATGTCATGATATCTCTTAACATAAATACGATGTTCTCTTGATTTCGTTCCATGAATTTTTGCAAATGAGATAGAGAGGGAGAGAGAAACTTCTCCTTAATTGTGTATACCATCACATTACTTTAGCAATGAACCTAACGGAATGACGGAAAAAAAAATTATATAGTCGATTCGCAATGTATTCGAAAATAAGAGCTAGTTTCTCATGATCGCTTAGCCGTTGAATTATTGCCCAGATTCTCACCAACAACAGACAATATTGCATTTCACACTCAAAAGACACAAAGATAGTGAAGAAGAATCAAATCATGTGGACTGTTCTAATCATGTAATAAATTGAAGGGAAAACAGAAAATGGGTTGAATCCTATTCTTATCAAGTTGCTACTCCAAAAGTCATTTTTGGGCTACTATTTAATGTATACTTTACAAGTATGAATATGATTTTGTGCCTGAATTAAGTTATTGTCATTATTATTTTTGACTTCATCTTGCTAAAGCAACCCTTTTAACAAGAAATGAATTACCCTTATCTTGGAGCCACATTTTCTTGATTCTTCAAGGATGAGAGGGGTCCCTCTTGAGCATTTACTTTTATCTCTCTTGCGTAATTTTTTTTTTTATATCCAGATATCCCATCTTACGCCGAACTATGCTCTGGACCACCCATCACCGGCCCCTCAGCAATGGGCAGAAGTAAATCGCGGTATATACCCAAGTTGATCAGGGTCCGTGCAATATATGCCCAAATTGACAAAGGTCCGTTCACTCTTTATACTGTTGGTCCCAAGGGAGCCTTCCTCCATGAATATTACATCACCAAGCTGCTCCATCCACAAATGAGTATTACATCACTCAGCTGCTTCATCCAGGATTCGAACTCCCCACCCTGGAGTTGCAAGCCCAGCAATGCCCATACTTTGCCAACTTGGATGTGCCCGGGGGGCTTGCATAATTTTTGAGCACATTTTAGGTTGCCTTTTTTAATACACGTTATTAAACTATATAGTTTAAATGTTTAAGTTGTTAATTAAATAAAGAACTTTTGTGTTTAACACTTCACTTAGTGTAGATAATAGATTCATTTCTTCATCAATTATTTAATGTTTGCACAGTTTTCATTAAGGAGTGTCTACGAGAATTGAGTTCAAGACTTTTGTTAGGTTTCATATCATGTCATCTTGTCTAAAAACATTAGAAAATTGTATGTACTTAGATTTTAAGTTTCATTCGGTTTAGCTATAATTACTAAAAAAATGAATATTTTGGTTTGTTAAACACTCGATCGAAGAAAAAAAAAATTGTCTATTGTACTAATGGGCATGTTTATTAAAGAGGACCAAATAATATTAAACATTATTAAGAAAGAACTAAATTCTAACATTATTAAGCTCATGTTTGATTTAGCTAAAAAAATAAAAATCAGTAAATTTTGATAAAAGATGAAGATATACATTGTTGAAAAGTTAATAAAAGACCTAATACTGTACTGAACGTGAGATGCAACTTCTTGGACACTATTGAGATAACTAGACAAAAGTCACCAGTCAGTTCCTTGCACATGCATGCCAGTGTGCACCTATGGAGATAAAGAGCAACTTTTATGATTAAAAATCTTTTGACAATTGAAAAATACTCCAAATTATTTTGGGGGAAAAGAGCATGTTTTATCATTTTAAGCCAATTGAATGCTTTGGGAGAAAAATCAAATTATACTTCCTTGAAAAAGCAAATTATGTATGGCCCTTTGCATCTTTTGTTTCCTTGAGTGGAGCATCAATTTATGCCTATTTTTCATTTCAAAAAAGTATCTGTTAGATTCTTTGGAAATGCTATTTTTTTATTTTTACCTTCATTTATATGAATTCTCTTTAACATTTTTGATGAGGTGAAATATAGAGTGTTGAACATATTAAAGAAGAAAAAGAATAAATTGAATTTTATTTATAATACTGTCCAATACGATATATATGTTTCACGCCAAATGTCCTTGAACTTTTAAAAGTGCATGTTTTAAGACTTGAGTTCTTGAATCTTTAACTTAAATAATGAATACTCATTCTACTTGATGAATATCGAAAGTCTCTTTATTTCGTTAACTCTCTCTCTCTATCTTTTATTGAACTTAGCTTCTATTATACAAAAGTATCATGGCTAAGTTACATGTTTTGTCCCCAACATTGGCTCCTTATTGCACTTTTATCCTTAACTATTTTTCTTTAACATTTTTAACATCAACCTTTCATTAGTTTTCACATTATCGTCACTCACGAATTCCATCCTTTTAGACGGCGAAGTCAGACGTATGAGGTGCACGTGAAATTTTTAACAAGTGTAAAAATGTCAACACGCTTAGTTGTATATACTTTTCTTTTCTTCTCTTTTTGGGTTTCAACAAATAATTTCGACATTGCTTAAGAGTATTTTTAAGAAGTTAAAACTAAAATTTCATATTAAAATTACCCTCATCGACCCATATTCTAAAAAATCTGAATCGTCCCACATGGTCGACTCAAAACCCATTTTAACTATACAATATCATTTTATATAGTGTCGTTTTCATTGAGCCTTTACTTCTACTCACAAAATATTGTGGAAGTATTGGATAAAAAGCTCAAAACTCTCTTTTTCTTTTTCTGTTCATATCCCTTTATTCTTTAATCCTCTTTCTCAATGTCCTTATCCATCCATATCTAATCTTTGACCTGTCTAATTTAGTGGCCATGTGGCACACATTTCCTTTGCTGGACCTCTTCCATTTGATGAGCTGGAACAGGTTGCCAATCCGCTTTTGCCACCTCAGCGCTGCTGGCGGTTTCGATTGCTCCAAAGCTACACTGTTAATCTTGCCCTTAGGCTTTCTCCATTTTTGGTTCTGAGAAATTTCACCATTATCTTCAAACTTGATTGATATGAAAGAGTCTGCAATTTGTCACAATTTCTGGGTTAGTTTTAAATTCTTGAAGAAAAACGATATACTAGTTAAGGTGTGTTTGAGCCACGTTATTTTGGAAAAATATATTTTGGAATAGTAGATTGATGGAGAATGTGTGATTGAAAAAAGAAAGAAACGTTATTGATGTCATGGAATATATTATTTTATTGAATAATGTGAGATTGAAAATGAGTACAAGAATGAAAATGAGAATTTTAACATGATTCAAACAGGATTAGTACGTCAAGTAGGTGAAATCTATTTTGCCATTTGTTCAATTTATTTTTGCTTAAGATCCAGTACATATATTTGAATCATCAAAGGAAATAATAAGAAATGAAATGAAGCCTTAAAAGGAAGGCAACCATGAATACATGATCCCACACTCAGATTATTACATAATCACTGGTTAAGGAGTAGAGATTTGGTGTCTCGAACATATTGAACCTCTAATAAATTTGTAGCACGTTGACTCATATCTCTTTTTTAAAAATAGAAAAACGTTACTGTGTAATATGCCAAAGTGTCAAAAAATACATTAACATCTTCCCATTTATACTCGACTAAGTCCAACCTTTAAAAGCTTCGGACGAGGTGGTTTAACGATGAATTTTTGAATTTTCTATCAAAAAATACTGATTTTTTTTTTCCTTTTCTACTTTTGGTGATCTTTTCTTTATGGCAATTCAAAGCCATAGACAAATATAAGATCTAACAGAGAAGAAAAGCACAGACAGACAGAGGGTGAAGAACTCTTACCTTCTTGACTGATAGACGAACTGCCAAAATTACCCTCAGATTTCTGCTGTCCAATATCAAGTCGATTGAACAGATTGCTTAAATCAAAAATCTTTGGCAGGGGTATCCGAGTCTTTTTGTGACTGTAAGTTCTGTGAAGATGGCCATTTTTTGAAGCTAAAATTTGAAGCCTTTCATTCAAGCACAAGGCACAGACCCCTACAACTTCTTCTTTGGGATGAAAATTGCAGAATCCCATATTGTTGTTTTTTTGTTTTGTTTTGTTTTGTTGGGGTGGGGTGGTGGGTGGGATGTTCAAGAAGAAACTAACAAGAGAAAACTAAAGTGAGAAGAGCAGAAGAAATATGTATGTTGCACCATAGACAAGGAATTTAAGTGCTTTAAAAAAGAATAGTCCACCTATTCATAGTGATGTGCATAATCTAGTTTGGGTTTAAAATTAAATAGACATCCCTTTCCACACTAGGCCATGTTTGGGTGTGATTAAAATATAAATTTTAATTTAAGTTAAAGTTAATAATTAATTTTAATTATATATTTTATGTATTCCACAATTTTTGAACCACATATTTTATCAACTTCTATCAAAATTTACTAAAAAATTGATTTTAATATCCACTAAACAAGGACAAGATATGTCAAATGGACGTACTGGTGTACTCCGCGTATCTAGTGGTACAATTTCACATTTATGTATTTCACAAATAAGGTGTTAAATCACAACAACAACAATGATAATACTAATATATTATTATTGAAATAGAAATATAGGAAAAACAAACGTCCATTATTCCTCATTGAATTATAATTCATTTTTCTCTTTCTTTATATCAACACACATTCTCTAATAAAATAATATCACATGTGTTGAAATTCTTGGTCCCAATTCAGATTTATACCAGCAGAATTTATATCCAAATAGATTCGAAAAACCCAATAATAGCAATCATATAAACTATAAAAAATCACAAAAATTAAGGAACTCAAAGAACTCGAGAAAACCAAGAATAGCCTAATCTGGGGGACTCAGCTACCAGCTCAATCCACTAATGTACCAAGGAAAACCTTCCAGAGTGATATTTACACGTGGAACTAAAATCAGACCATCAATCGAGTTCTAGTCATAGATCGAAAAGGATCTCTTAGAACATCAACACAAGAACTCAAACCCCATCACGTAAATCGCAAGAACAGTCACTAGTCAAACCAGCCAAAATACATACTCAAGCAGCTTTTAACATATGCAAAAGAAGCACACAAATACCCACTCAATCTATGAAAGAAAAAGAGTCACGCAAGAGAGTGCCATGAAACCAGTAGCCCTTCTTCTTCTCTCTATCGCCAGAAGACCAATCGAAAAATGAAAGAATGAGAAACCAAGAGTCACTCCAACGCATAAATGAGGGTCAAAAATATCATAGCCATTGGATCTGATCAATGGTAAAAAATGATAGAGAGAGCACAATCCTAGCAACCAAGATTAAACCAATTGGAAAAGGCCACGTGGACACTACCACTTGAAGAGTTGCATTATTTGGAAACACGTTTTTAACTTTCATTCTTCACCTTGGTTCCAAAGAATGCAAAATCCCTACAATATGCTTTAAATGGTGCACTAATAGTAGAAGGGTTCAACATCATCGCCCAAGTACCTGCAAGAGAATGATTCATTATCAATATGTAGAATTGATAACCAAGTTTTAAAACTTACCAATTGAAAGCAATTTATCTCCCCATATCAAATGGATATTTATCAGCATGTATTTTCTCAAGATTAACTTCACCTAAAGGTATCTTATCCTTTAGAAAATGATACTTCACTTTAACACATATTTACCTCTCATGATATTCAATTTTTACAACGTAACAATGTACTATGACTATCAATGAGAATAACAAGAGTATCATACAAAAAATTCAAATCACACAAAATGCCTTTCAACCAAATGCATTCTTTCACATATTTAAAATTTAATACAATTTTTTCACCAATATTGAGAAATAGGTAGTAGAGGATATTCCCAGATCTTTGTCACCCACAAAGTCAACATCCACATATCTTTAAAAAAGATCAACCTACCAAACATCTCCAATTTACAAACAAAGGTCCACCTTTTACTTAACCTCAAAGCCTAAGGGTTGTTTCATATAGATATTTTCCTTAAATCCCCAATGTAGGAACACATAATTAACATCTAGTGGTTCAAGTTCCAAAATGAACCGAACAACTAATGCTAAAAACAATTTAATTATTTTAGATTTAAAAAAAAGGAAAATATCTCAATATAGTCAATATCTTCGATTAGTTTGTAAATCCACTTACATTGTACAGGTCTTTGACCATAAAGCAAATTAGCCAAACTCCAAGTCTTATTTTCAAATAAGGATGGCATTTCTACCTCCATTGCCCTTCTCTAGTTAACATGTTTAGGCGCATTCATAGCTTCTCGAAAAGAAGAAGGTTCTGGATGTTCAAAGCCTTCACTTGAAACTAAGGCAAAATCAATCAAGTACTTAGACTCATATCTTGGGTTTAGTTTAATTTGCCTTCTTTCTCTATTCCTAACCAATTGGTAATCTTGGAGAGTATCCTCTTCAATTATCGAGGTGTTAGTTTCCGTTTCAGTTTCACCATGAGATACTTCAATCTCATCAATCAAAGGTTCATCCTCATCAGATTGAGTGAAGTCATATTTTGCCAACTTCACCTCATTCTGAAATTTCTCGTTAGATTCAATTTCCTCGGAATCATCATGTTTAGGTTTTAGACAAGATATCTCATATTCATTAAACACAACTTCTCTGCTGTTAATGATCTTAACACCATGTTTTCCTAAAATCCACAACCGTCACCTTCAATTCCGTTAGAATAGCCTAACATAACACATTTAGTGGCCCTGGGCTCCAGCATGTCCTCAGTTTGGTGTGCAAACGCTACACACCCAAACACTCTAATATGTGTTAAATTCGAAGGCTTTCCAATCCATAGTTCTTGAGGAGTCTTAAACTTGATCGAACTAATAGGAGATCTATTCATCAAATATGCTGCTGTGCATAATGCCTCTGCCCAAAATCCCTTGGCAAGACCTGAATTGACAAGCATGCACTTGACCTTATTCATCAAGGTCCTATTCATTCTTTCTGTAGCCTCATTTTGTTGAGGTGTGTACTTAACTATCCTTTATCTCATGATTCCCTTCAGCTTACAAAAGTTATCAAATTATGTGTTACAAAACTCTAGACCACTATTGGTTCTCAAAGTTTTTAATTTCTTATCAAATTGATTTTCCATAATTTTAAGCCGAGTCCGAAATTTAAGAAAAGACTTTGATTTATCCTTTAAAGGATAGACCCATACTTTTCTAGAGTAATCATCTACAAAGGATAGAAAGTACCTATTTCCACCAAAGCTGGGTTGATCTTCAGGCCCCCACAATCAGAATGGACATAGTCTAGGGGCCTAGAAGTGGTATTCTCTCCACTCTCAAAGCTCACCCTAAGTGACTTACCCAAAACACATGTTTCACAAAATTCAAGCGGTTCAATCATATCTTTTCCACGTAATTTTTGGTTACTTAGATATTTTAAACCCCGTATTTCCTGTATGTCCCATTCTTTTGTGCCACAATTTAGATTTGTTAGTAACACTAAGGAGATTAGCTTCTTGTAAAGTAATAGCATCACCCTTCAGATAGTACAACCCATTCTTCTTAGGTCCTTTCATTACAACTAGGGAACTTCTCATGACTTTTAGTGTATTGTTTTTAGATTTGAAGACATACCCTTCATCTTCAAGGATTCCTAGCGATATAAGATTCTTTTTAAGATTAGGAACATATCTTACATTTCTTAATTACCTGACCACATCATCATACATCTTGATGGCTATGTCCCCAATACCACTAATAGTCTGAGAACTATTATCACTCATATAAACCTTACTAGGTTCAACTTCCCTGTAGTTATAAAACCATGACCTAACGTGACTCATATGGAATATACACCCTGAATCTAAAATCATGTCTTGACTAGTGTCATCACAAGACACAGTCATAACATGCAAGTTGTCCAATTCATGGCCAACAGCTGCATTTTTCAATTCCATATTATTTTGGTCATTTTTCATCATTTTCCACTCGAAGCAATCTCTCTTAAAGTGTCCTAGCTTTCTACAACCATAACACTTTTTGTTATTTTTATCTTTGGATTTAGATCTCCTATTTGGTTTTCCTTTTACTTTCCTTACTTGAAAGTTATCATCTCTCCTTTCACTTCTCCCTCTTACAAACATAGTTTCTTCTCTTGTATCTCTTGATTCCTTTTTAATCTTTAACTCCCTTGATCTCAAGGCATCTATTACAATAGCTTGTGTTAATTTTTCCCTCGAGTATTTTATTGCACTTCTCACATCCTTGTAAGAGTCAGACAGAGAATTCAATAAGATGATAGCTAAATCCTCGTCATCAAATTTCTTCTTATTATGTGCAAGGCTCTTCACAATTATACTAAACTCACTTAGATTCACCTCTAAGTCTTTTTCCAGGTCCATCCTAAAACTAAACAATTTCTCCAAAAGGTAAATCTTATTTGGCAATGTCTTCATTAGGAATCAAGCATCAAGTGCAGTCTACAAATTTCTAGCATTCTTAGCTTCATCAACTTGTCAAACAATATCATCATGCAAATGCAAAATTATTGAATTGTATGCAATCTCATTCATTTCCTCAATTTCAATAGGTCTAGCTTTTATTTCAACAGAAAAATTTTCAAGAGCATCAAGGGTTTTAGCAACCCTTTGTTGGACTAAAATAGCCCTCATTTTCTGCTTCCATATCGAGTAATCCCCACTCCCATCGAATTGTGACAATTCGACCCTCGAATCCATAACGGATTCAGCAAGATCAGATTATAGTGAGTTATGTGTGTACTGCACGTAGGTGTGATAATCAGCAGCAACAAGCAATTCGTCAATTAAAAGTTGTGTAGTCTAAGTATGTGTAATAACTTAGCAATAACTTGTAATTCGTAAATTAACAGTTATGCATTCCAGATTACAACATATATCAATATAGCATGCAGCAACAGATTCCAATTTGTATTAAACAATAAGAAACTAGCATGAGACTTTAAATTTAATTCAACAATATGATATGCACAGATTGCATGAGCAACAGGAAGAATCGTGCTCCTATTCCAATTAAACAATTTATTCAATTCTTGAATAAACCCAATCACTGAATCACAAATTCACACACAAAAACAATTTAAATCATGCAAACCAGTTTCTGCAAGTTTGTATAGGAACAGTCTCACCAAATACTGTTTATAACATTATTAAAACCAACTCCAGAAACATTTGGAAATCTGTATCCAGCTCCAGCGCTAATTTCAGGGCGGATTTAAAACCACACGGCAACCAAGAATCTCAGTTCACTTCAAGTTCAAGACCTGCACACTTAATACCCGCATCAATATAACAAAACACTTCAACAACTTTCACAAATGCCTTACCCACGCCTTCCATGGCTCTAATACCAGTTGTTGGGATTCTTGGTCCCAAATCAAATTTATACCAGCGGAATTTATACCCAAACAGATTTGAGAAATCCAATAACATCAATCAAATAAACAGTAAATAATCACAGAAATTAAGGAACTAAAAGAACACAAGAAATTGGTCACCCACTTCAGCCAAGAATGACCTAATCTAGGAGGCTCAGCTACCAGCTCAATCCACTAATGCACCAAGAAAAACCTTCCAAAGCGATATTTACATGTGGAACCAAAATCATACCATCAATCAAGTTCTAGTCATAGATCAAAAAGGATTTCTTAGAACATTAACACAAGAACTCAAATGATAGAGAGAGCACAATCCTAGCAATCAAGATTAAACCAATTGGAAAATGCCACGTGGACACAACCACTTGAAGAGTTGCATTCTTTGGAAACATGTTTTTAACTTTCAACATGTAAGCCCAAAAAAAATTTCATTTTTTCTCAACTACACATTCTTCAAAAAATTACCATTCATCTCATTATAACATGGAATAATGGAAGCCAAATGGGCTCAAGGATATTTTGTTTGTTCAATTATTTATAATTTTATATTTGTAAATTTTCAACAATTGATTTTTTCTTTAAACATTATGCCTAATGTCATAGGTAAAGTGTAAATCTATAAAATATGGTATGTAAAGTATAAATACATCTTATATATATAATCCGTATTTTGTAAATTTCCGGCATAAAAATTTAAAACAAAAAGTAAATTAAACTCTTTCATTTCCTCATCAACGAATCTCTCTTTTTAAATTCCAAAATGATTTTTGTTATATACAGTTTAAGATTTTGCTATAAATACTTATTTATCTTCCACATTTTTCACGTAATATTCATTTTTTCCATGATGACTTAATTTAAATATCCTTAAATTCCCAACAAAAGAAAAAACAGAAGTTCGACTGTGCATCCAGCAATATTGACAAATTCTCGTTCAAAAGCTTAAGCTGCTATTTATATTTTCACAAGCTTTCTCACGTGCATGCTAAATTTTCATCAATGAGTGTGAAAACACATGGAACAAACAGACCAAAGTATTAATTAATAATCAGAAGCAGCAGAAACAAAATTTGAGTGAGTATAGATGTGCATTTCTCCTTTCTTAAAATTCAAAAAAAAAAAGTCGGAATTTCGAGATTTCTGCATACACTACAACAAAGGGTAATCTTGACATCTATCATGACGAAGATAGCTTGGCAAGTTCATCAGAGAACATTTTCCTAACGACCTCTCTCTTGATCTTGAGAGCTGCGGTGACAAGACCGGATTTAGGAGTCCAAGCTTCTGAAAGCAGTTTGATCTTTGCCGGAATCTCAAACTTCTCCAATCGAGCACCCTTCGCAGCCTGTAGAACGTAAAAATGAAATATAGCATTTACTCGACTTGAGATATCAAACTGAAAAAAGTTTGACGAACAGTACTCTGTTTCTCATTTTCAATGATATGAGCATGCTTGGGAGGCTCATAAGTGATTGATTATAAGATGTGGTCCTACAAAATGTATGGATAAAAAGTATGTTGACCCTTTTATATTATAATTTAAGCTTAGTCAAACATGCACGATAGAGGGTTCGTAGTTGAGCTTGCGATCTTTTCTTATATAATATTTTTCACAAAACAACGAAATAATCTTAGCTAACAACCGATATTGTATGTGTGAGCTCGATTCTTTAATGAACCTCACTGCATTTTCGAACGAGGGAAAGTCAATTAATAATGAAAAAAATACCTTAATTAACTAAGCATAGACTTCCTTTACAGTTTCTTCTTTCTGGCACAAGTCCGAAAAATCAGAATATTCGACTCTGTTGTTCAAAGCCCAATCTTCAACAGCAGCCTGCGATGCTACGACTAAGGCCACACAGTAACTATGAAAAGAATCAGCATGCAACATGATACTGTCGACATACGGGCTAATGATTAGAGCAGCCTCGACCTGCATAGGAAAAACCGATGATAACCGAGAAAAGTCTGATGCTAACAAATATCAAAAGGCAGCGCTGTTATTCACCTAACTAGCGACATTGTTTCATTCAGACACTGAACTTCTGTTCCAAGTTAGTCTCTGAACTTCATTTTTATTTTAGTTAAAGGAAATGTGGCATGAAAAGTCCGTTAGCACAGGCGAAAATGCATATTGTTGGAGAAGTAAGTAAAATGAGCTTTTCTTATAAATAAACAAAAAAAGGAAGAAAGATATCCAAAAAGACGCAGTTATACAAAGTTGGACAACAAAAATCATGGACAAACTGAATTTTCCATATGGCATCAGCATATTGGTTAATTCAAAAAGATGGAGTGCCTAAATCGAAACTAAATTTAAATTTTTATGATGGTGACAAACATGAAACAACGGTACAAGTGGGTGAACTACAATGTATTTAATGACAGAAAACACGCTAACTGCAAGGGTACATAAAATCTGTGCCTTCCCTAGAGAAACATATTCTCCATGCTGAAGTTTGACAATGTCCTTCTTACGATCAATAATCTCAAGGCTACCATCAGCATGGAATCTCCCTACATCACCTGTGTAGAACCACCTCATTCCTTTCTCATCAACCTTTGCATCAACAGGTTAACACAATAAATACATCTAGCCCAGGGTAAAGAGCACTTTTGGCTAAGCTCAAAAATAAATAAAAGTTATTTTCAGTTTCCAAACATGTTTGAATAAATTACATTTTTCTTACATTTAAGTTAAAAAGTTATTTAAGTTTTGAAAGTAACATTTATTTTACTATCAAAATAAGTAACTTTTTTATTGATTAAAATTGGAAATAAGTTACTTATTATTGATAAGTAAACTTTTGAGGCATAGTAAAACATGCTCTTTGTAGTGAGATGCAAAAAAAAAAAAAAAAAAGAAAAAAAGAAACAAGCACAAAATTTCAAAAATACTTGCCTTGTACACTTCCTTTGTTTTCTCCTCATTTTTGAAATATCCAAGGGTGACACTTGGTCTGCCAACAACTATTTCTCCACGCGGCATTGGAGAATCGCTAATTAAATATCCACACTCACGCCAATCTACCAACTGAAATTCAGAGATAAATTATACGTAAAACATTTCTTTCTTTTTTTTTTTCGAGATTTTTAAAAATAAAGAACTCCAAAAAGAAATTATTTGTCTTTCATGCATGAAGAAGAAATACGCAATATTGGAAACACGTGTGTGACACTTTGAAGTGAATTACAACTGTGTATATTTTACCTTGATGAACGAGCAAGGTAGCGGAGGGCAAACTTGACCAACGGACGTATCATCATATTTACTAAATGTTACCCTTGACCTATTGGAGCACTGAAAATGACAAACAATTAAGGGTTACATGATTGAGTCCAAAAGAAGAATGGAGGCATAGCATAAGGCGGGGAAAATTAAGAACCTCCTATACAGAGTATCACAGTAGGGCATAAAACTGCAGTATGGTGAACTATTTCTACGGTGTAGAAAAGGATATATTGTTCTGTGTTTGAATGGTTGAATCATGGAAGGGAAAAAGAAAGACATTTTAGACACTTTAGCTCAAACTTAGAGGTCGTGTTTAGTATGCAATACTTGACAAGATTGGAGCGTATAGTGAACAAAAAGTTGTATCCAATCCTCCCTAACAAACATTCCAAAAATGTTTAAAGCGATATTGATTTATCCTGTAGAAAAAATCTGTAATTGTTAAAACTTAAAAGAGATAATTTTATTTAACTATCCAGATTGCGAGAAAATAGCAAGACGGCTCTAATTTCTGCAAGCAGTTCTGAGAGCTACATAGACAGAGCACAGAGAACTTGACTCAATTGTTAACTCACTTTAGAGGCAATCATATAAACAATTTCGAGTTAATGTATGTTTTGCTTAATGTTATATTCTGAAAGTTCTTTTGTTCAGGTTATGGAATTTTAGTTTAAGCTATTTTCTTTTTTTGCTCTGTCCAAAGCCATTTGAATGAATGTGCGTGTGTGAGAGAGGGAGGGAGAGAAACTGAAGTCCTGTAATAGAAATAATCAATTTAGAGAATATGTCATGATCAGTTTTTATCATTTTAAGTATATAGAAACACTAACCCAAGACATATATTGATGAATCGTTGAGTTTCAGCAGAAAGCGGAGCACCTCCAGATAGTATGAAACGGATACGACCACCCAAAATTGCTCGAATTTTTCTAAACACAATAAAGTTCCATAGAAGCCTCTCTAAGCCCCCATGAACTTCCATTTATTGCAGACAGTCGACGGGAGTACGCCAAATCAAACAATGTTTTTGCTAGTCCACCTGTAGAATCTACCTGAAGTTTTTACAGTGTAGTTTTAATGTGTACTAGATCACCCTAAAATTTACACCCGAGGAAACAAAAGTAAATGGCATGTGTGTTAATTTAAGACCTTTTTGTGCACACCGTCTCGAACATGATCAAGAATTGCAGGGACAGCTGCCATCAATGTGGGCCTTAACATCGAGGCATCGCCTTTTGTTCCCCTTTTTATCTTATTGGATGTATCGGTAAGAGTCAAGGGAGATCCATATCCTATGGAACATCCAATGGCTGTTATTAAATTCTGTAAAAGACACATAATAGTATATGAAAACCTTCAGACAAGCGAGTGAGGAACTAATAAACGTACAAGTCAAAATGTCCTCAAAAGAAATTCTGTAGACCATAACAGCATGTATGTCTAAGCTTACAAGTATACGTTTTAAGCTTAAAAACAGGCTTTTGGTTCTGCTTTATGAGAAAATACCATACCTCAGCTACTAGTTCAAGAATGTGAGCAAGTGGTAGGTATGCTAAATAAATATCCTCGCTTCCAAGTCTGGGAACAATTGTCATAACAGAGATACTGTAGCTAAAACATTTCGATGTGTCATCATAACACCCTGAATAAGCCCAAAAAGCTAAGTCTGTAAGCTCTAGTTATGTCAAATTATTTCAGAAATAAACATAAAAAGTGAGTTATGGTCTTGGCCAACTAAATAAAAGTAAAGAAATTACAGACACTATGTTTAAAATATCTGGCAATCCAGTTCAAGCTCACAAATTGAGCTACAATTCTATTTACTATTAGTCTCCTAAATATTCATGTGTGCAATTTAATCTCATTTTTTGGAAATCTCCAGCACCATTACCACTTGATAACAATGGGAAATCATCCGTTGCAGCCCATGGTTAAAGAAATTAGCAGAGGGGCTGTTGAGACCACACACCCTAATCAATAAATCTTTTGCCATGATTGAAAGACTTTATGAAAGTCAAACATACCATAGCAAAATTTTCTTGGCTAGTCTCAAATACCATGGTAGTCCTTTTTTTTTTCTTTTGGATGTGAAAAATATGAGATAAAATCTCAAGGGGAGGTACCAACTGCCAAGATAAAAAAATTCCTTGTGGCTTCCTTATTTTGAAAGGAAGGAACATGTTTCCAAAATGTGCGTGGCCCATAAACTATCCATAGGCATGATTCACAAGAAGCATGCACAAAAAAAAAACTTGATTCAAAATCTTTAGGTGTACAGTGGAGGTGAACGGGACAGAAAGATCTATTTCTTATAAAGAGGATGATTTTAAGAATCTTTTGCGAATTATGATGTCTATTTCCTGATGCGAACATCATGTCGGAAGTTATTTATTTATTTTACTATTGCTATTGGACCTTATCGTTTATTTTATTTTATTTTATTGGATTTGTAATAGTGGGTTGACCCAAGCCCGTTAGGTTTTCGCTATTTATTGGTTCTTTTCATTGTTATTGAGACAGTTGATGATTGAATAAAAAAAAAT
The DNA here is from genome assembly GCA_903798255.1 of Fraxinus quadrangulata. Classification (NCBI taxonomy): domain Eukaryota; kingdom Viridiplantae; phylum Streptophyta; class Magnoliopsida; order Lamiales; family Oleaceae; genus Fraxinus; species Fraxinus quadrangulata. The sequence goes on from CAIGRB010098502.1 coordinate 28,574, forward strand.
ACGTTTGGAGGCTGCTCCTTTTCTCCTCTTTCACGTTCTTTCTCTTCTCTCGGCTTCTTCCTTTCTTCTTCTTATTCCTATTCTATATCAAAGTGGTATCAGAGCTAAAGCTTGAGAACTACTAGATCTACGCACCTAATATCTACATACACACAATCTGTTGCAACTCCCACCAGTCGTGCTTCAGTATCCAACAACAAAACTGCAACCCACAACCAAAGTCGAAAAACTTCATTGCGTGTCTCTTTTATCCGATTTTCCAAAAATGTGAAGAAAATGTTTTTTGATCACTCATATAAAGATTTCATTTTTGACCGGCCATTTCACTTCAATGAAAGTTATATTTTCAATGTAAAAGAATTGTTTCCTAATCGAGGCTTATTCGAGCCTTCGATGTTGCAATCATTTGTTTCTACAGGCCAGTCTCCGGTGCTAACTTCTTGTGCTCCTCATCATGCACAACCACGTGAAGANGGTAGACAAACAGGGGCTAAGTAATCATACGCTGGGTTATTTAGATTGGACTGATTTAATACAAATTCCTTAAAAAATAAAAGTACAACTTTTCCACTACATAACAGAGAAGAGTAAAAGGATACAAGACTCGAAGTTTAGCAACCACAGAGTTCACCTGCACTGCTAAAAAATAGAGACAAAAAGATGAATTGTATCACACATTTGACAATTGGGAGTGACGCGTCTTAAGTTTTTGTAGGAGAAAATACATATACCATCTTCACCTCTCATACACCATTATGGAAGAAGATTTTTCCAACATCTTCAAATTGGCAAAAATGATAAAACTGGGTTTCGTTTGAGCACTTTTCAAAGTTCAATAAATAGATTTATTATGTAAAGCTTCAGGCTTTACCAAGTTCACCTAAATGTATAATATACTGAATCAATCAACTTTATCTCAAACTCAGCCATTAACACGAGTTACTGTGCAGATATAAAGGTATACACCACACAAGAGCATTACATAAACTGAACAAAGACTTCAATGAAACTTTAATTAGCTAAACAGGTAAATTATACAAACCTTTGGCAAGCCAGTACTTCCACTTGTGTACATTATCACAGAAATATCGGCTGCAAGAGGTAAATCAGGGTCAACTGGATTTTCACGACCGAGCCTCTGTACATCAGAGAAGGAAATGATTGTCCAGCTGTTGCTCACAGAAACCAATGAAGTATCTGACTGGAATTCTTCATCCATGCAAATTATACGCTTTATGGTGTCAATCTGTCCACTTATGTTTGCTAGTTTCTTCAGTTCTTTGTACCCACAAATTACAGTCATAACCTCTGTCTGAAAATCAGCATGGAATTTGTAGTGCGAACATGACACAGAACAAGAAAATTGAATATGGAAAACAAAAGACTATTGCTGGATGGTTCAAGTATAGATAGCTTATACACAGATAAAGACATTGTATATGAAGTTTTCTTCCAACAGAAGCCATAAGCTTTTCAAAAGTGAAGCACAAGCACACCTAAACAAATGCATATTTGCTCTTCTACAAAACTAATGATAAATCAGTTAGGTGAAAATCAGTCAGTGGACATAAATAAGCAGCACTTACGCTCCAACATCATCACATACAGAAGACCATTTAGGTTAAATAGACTGCATTCTCAAATCCCTTCTCCCGATTCATTTTGAAATCTGTCGTTGAAATCCAAAAGTTCCATGAAAATTGAGGCTTCC
>CAIGRB010098502.1:31447-44025 GCA_903798255.1 Fraxinus quadrangulata
GCTCACAGAAACCAATGAAGTATCTGACTGGAATTCTTCATCCATGCAAATTATACGCTTTATGGTGTCAATCTGTCCACTTATGCTTGCTAGTTTCTTCAGTTCTTTGTACCCACAAATTACAGTCATAACCTCTGTCTGAAAATCAGCATGGAATTTGTAGTGCGAACATGACACAGAACAAGAAAATTGAATATGGAAAACAAAAGACTATTGCTGGATGGTTCAAGTATAGATAGCTTATACACAGATAAAGACATTGTATATGAAGTTTTCTTCCAACAGAAGCCATAAGCTTTTCAAAAGTAAAGCACAAGCACACCTAAACAAATGCATATCTGCTCTTCTACAAAACTAATGATAAATCAGTTAGGTGAAAATCAGTCAGTGGACATAAATAAGCAGCACTTACGCTCCAACATCATCACATACAGAAGACCATTTAGGTTAAATAGACTGCATTCTCAAATCCCTTCTCCCGATTCATTTTGAAATCTGTCGTTGAAATCCAAAAGTTCCATGAAAATTGAGGCTTCCACATGCCATCTTTTCTTATTAATGTTTTCAATATATTTCTTTCTTCTTTCCAATCCTTAACAGGGTTTTGTCTTGATGTGCCAAACCATCCACCACAGATTGCATTGCCCCACCCTTCAATCCCCAATTTTCTCCTAAAGCAAGAGCACACATCCACAATAGGTGGTGCATCAACATCCATCTTATCCCTAAAGAAACACTTCATTGTAGAGTTTGAGCTAGACTTCGATAAACAACCTTGGATCGCCACAGTCGTGCGTCAGAAAATGTAACTTTTCAATTCAAGCAACAGAATGGGAGCTTTATCAATGATTTATGGGTATTGTGATCACAGTCAATGCCTACTTAGCACAAACTCTGACATTTTAGAAGTTATTTAGCCCTTCAGCTTTATTGATTTAGCCCCTGTTTGATCCCCTTTATCTAAAAACTCGTTTTTTCCCAAATTCATTTTCAATTACACATTCTCATAATAAAATGTTTTGCACATAAATCTAAACATTTTCTTACTTTTTAACTAAACATTCTCCAAAAATCACTATTACAAAAATCATTTTCAAGCGAAAATAGGGCTCAACCATAGGGTTAATCGAACAAGTTCAGACAACTACTTGCAGTGAAAAAATAGCAAGATTTAAAAGGAGAAATAAGTCTAGCTTCATTATGCATATGCATGCTTCTCCATGTTTCAGAATGGTCTTTGCATGTATGGGACACACACCCCCAAACCCAAAAACACCCACACACACATATATTTGAGAGGGAAGAGGGAGAGAGAGACCTCATTAAATGAGTGACACAAGGCCTCTTCACCCAGAGATGCATATATGGTCACAACAGTCACATTACGCCTGAAACATCCCTGATACAAAAAAACAACAATTATAATACATCATTTCTTTAGGCATTGGTAATGGATAAAAAAATCTCATCGTTTACTGCAACTTAAGAAGTATTACTGCCTATGTGAATTAATTGAACTATCTACATGTAAGAATAGTGTGAAATTAATACTCTACCTAATAGCCGTTGCTTGATATGTCTATCATCATAGTATAGTACCTTCATCTTTTCTTTGGTAAGTAAAATAGAAATTCAAAACTGTTTTCAACTGTCAAACCATAATGATCTATCGAATATTGGCATTGGGGAAAGAAAAAAGGTAGTGTGTTTTAGGGGAAAAAAATTGCTTCAATATGACATGGCATCATGCTGTACCTGAAGTGCAATAAGCCATTCTTCACATGTATCGGCAAAGATTGCTGCACGTTCCCCCCTTTGATGCCCAAGTTGTACTAAACCAAAGGCAAAGTTGCACACTGATTCAAAGACTTGGCCATAGCTTAGCCACTCGTAATCACCTAAATGAAGCTTCTCAAAAGACCTTCCATCTCCAGATGTTTCATCTCTCTAGAAATTAATTTTCGAGTCTCAAGTAACTTCTTATTAGTATGTTTATTGCATGAATACTCAAAAAGCTCCGCAAGAGTTGTAACCCCTTCCCATGCTGTTTCCACAGGGGAAGTAAACCGATGGTTCCGAATTGAATAACCAGTTTCACCACCAACATCAACTGGCAAACCACGTTTTCTTCCATTCTTTGTATTCCAAATAAGAAGCCTAACCATAAGCGGAATGAGAACACCAACAAAATAAGGACCCATTTCTTCACATACTGTCTATCCCTTCAAAGGCAAACAACTTTACCTTGATCACTGAAACAAATAACAGTACATTTACTGATGCCTATTGGTCAATGATCACCAAAAATGTGGAAATATCAAATTGAAAATTGTGATCAAGAAATGATATGATAATGCAGTAGTAGCTGCAAACTTCATGTATTCCCAATATTGAACAATCTCATCTAAGAGATTATGCTGTTAGACAAAGGATAAATTTATATATGTAGATTTTGTCATGTATAGTCTAATCCATTTTTTAATCAAAGGGACACGTACAATTTTATAAGTAGCAAGACTTTATCCAAGGGATGTGATACTAGCATATTGAACCTACTCGTTTAAAAGTTTAAGACGAGAGGGAAATATACATATATGAATTTAGTCTTCAACAGAAAACAATTACTCAAAGCCGAGAGTAAAAAGGGACTCAGATTAGTCTAAGAAAGAGTGATAAAAAGATACGTTTTTAATCAAAACAAAGATTCAACCTTCATGAATCATAGGTAGAGAGTTTCTACTTTCTAATTCTAAGCAAAAGCTAGATTAAATTAATTTGAAAAAGTATTTAATTTGAAAAAGTCATGATACAATTGGTTTGCCAAATAGTTGAATAAGTCAATTGACGTGAAATTTATTAGTATGGCGTCTTTGAAGATTGAACATTGAATTTCTAACAATATTTTGCAGTTCTTTTCCATAGAAAAAAAATAGAAGCATCCAATTTTTCCACATCAAAGCCTTCGGCTTTAAGGACATATTTGAGAAGTATTTATACAGGATTTAAATATAAAATGATGATTAAGTAGATAATACTTGTGAATTTTTCGAAACGCGTGAATAAAACGTATCTTGAATGTTTATTATGATTTAAATATTTTCATTTATTTTTAAAGGCTAAAAATTAATTTTCATCTAAATTTTGAGCCAAAAACAATTCTTACTGAAGTTTGAAGACCGAAGTATTACTTTGGAAAGTCATGATACAATTGGTTTTCCAAATAGTTGAATAAGTCAATCGAACATATAATTTCCAACAATATTTGCATTCTTTTCCATGGACGTAATTGAAAAGTATTTATAAACGATTTAAATAAAAAATAATAATTAGTATTTACTAATCAAATATCGTGTTTTCAAAAAGTTGATAAAAGTTGTAAGTATTATGAAATGAATCAAAATGAGTTAGAGAAAAAATAAATTTTGAAAAAAAGGGGCGAAACATATATTTTTTTTCATAGAAGAACCAAGTTGTTTGAAGTTATAAATGAATAAATAATAAATTAGAGTATGAAAATAATGAATTAAAGTAAAATAATAAGAAGAAAACTTAGGTAAATATGTTCTCTTTGGAAAAGTCAAAACAGATATTATCCATGAGACATTTTATTTAACTAAAAAAAAATGACACAGCATTGCATTCTACCTCTGTTTCATCTCCCTTTTTTAAATAATTAATTTTTATATCACTCATTTTCAAACATTCTCATGATAAAATAATTTTACATGTAAATTTCATTTTTTTTTTAAAAAAAATCACTATTACAGAATATATTCTCAATAAAATGGGGCACAAACACACCCTCGATAATAAAGAATGACTATGAAAACACGAAAAAAAAAAAAAGGCTAGCATTTAAAAATCATATTCTAACATGCTCGAAAATCTCCGAAGTTGAAAAAAAGTTGCATATTGAATCACCGAATAATAAAAAGAAATAAGTACCTTAAAAATCTCAAATTCACAAGTATTTATTGAATAAAAATTCATGAAATTCCTCAATAAAAACATCAAAATAAAAGTAATATGCTGCCTGAAAAATTGGACTTTCAATGTTGATTGACTGTAGAATGAAATTGAAATAGGAGACAAAATATAAACACCAGAATCTGAAATGTGAACTCTACATTTGATATTAAGATGTAAAATTCTAGTATTTTGCAGGTTTTAAGAAGGAATTGTGCGAAATTTCATCACAATAATATGGAATAAGTCGAAATTAACTTTGAACTTGCATATTTTGGTAACGTTTTATTTGCTAAAGTCCCCTTAAAAGAATTTGCATATTCAATGAAATATTATTAGACATAGCACATACATCAAGATTTTATCGATTTATGTACTATTTAGCGCTCTTTGATCTTAAAAATGAGCTATTGTCCTCCTTAGACTCTCTTGTCTAATATAATAAAAGATTGAAAACATGTTTCGCTTATCGAACAAAGTTCTATAGTCGACGTATGAACATTTGATGTCAAATGCACCCTTTGGATAATTTCATAATTCTTGTAGGATGGAGATTGCGTCTTTCTATGGACTTTCTTTCATTTTCTTTTGTTGCGTCCTGTTCATAGATAAATGAGAGATATTGAATTAAATGGTTCGTAAATGCTAACTTGACGAGTGATTTCAAAGAGAGTTATCAACTTCAATTATCGTCCATATATAATGTATAACAAATCCGACTGATTGGTCGACAAATCGTATTCAAAGTCGAACTACTTTTCCAGCCCTAGACCCCGATCAAACATTTGAAGTAGGGTTCTTGGACCTGCTTGTCCAATCTGATCCCAACCCAATCATACAGTTGAAGTTGGGTACTTGAACCATATCTTCAATGGAAAAGCGCATTTTATAAGACACGACTCTAGGCATAGGTCAAGTAAGACGGCCAGAAGCCAAACAGAGGCTGAGCATTAGTAGAAGAAAGATGGAGCAGGCGGCGAACTTGTTGCAGAGGGCGGCGAACAGCAACGCCGTTATAAACACTCTTCTGGCGGGCATCTTCGCTGTGTTGAGTGTACGATCGGTGGAGCAGCAGCGTCAAATAGAGGCATTGGAGGCGGAGAAGGACTCGCTCGTCAAAGCAAACAAGGGTTTGAAGAAAACAGTTTGGGATTGGAAGCAGCAGCTGTTTTATGAGGCCGAGGCGAATCCACAAAATGCCGTCGTTCCTCTCTCCACCCTCAAGGTCATCTATGGCGAAGCCACTCCCGCCGCCCCTGTCATTGCCGGTAATTTCATTTTTAGCATTTTTTTGGGTGTGTTCTTTGTGTATGTGAAACAGAAATGGTGATTGGACTGCTGCACGAGTTGGCTGTATCATGGTAATTTCATTTTTAGCATCCTTATGGTCAATGGTGAAGGAAGGATTGCATTTGAAAGTTAGCATTAAGGATTGTGCTTTTGGCTTTGATGGCTGTACACTTGGCATTAAGCTGCTAGGAAGAAAGTAGTAGACTCTTTCGTCCAACTGTGCTCAAAATCTTTGGCTCAAAATTGACTCTCAAAATTCTAAATTTGGCTCAAAATCTTTGAGAGCTCCAAATGTTTTTATGTATTTACTTGGGCAGTTTGTGTGCGCCTCTTTATCATTCAAACCATGACATTTAGCACACAAAAGCATTCAGGACTCCTCTTGTTTACTTTGTTCCTCATCCGATGAGAATAATGATGTTATTGTAATGTTTTCCGGTTTTTCAGCCAATGGCACTTTTAATCAAGAGGAAGCTTTGTATGACATGAAAAGAGTAGTGGCTCTAAATATGGGTACCATAATAAGACTATAATGGATAGGACCATGAGTCGGGAAGACAGCCCCAAACACCTGTTGTTTTGAGCGTTTAGAATGTGTGCTGTGTGGAAATGAAATGAAAGGCTTTCCTTTCATTCTATTTGTTGTTTTCATCTGGTAAATTCATTCCTTATCGTAGAAAATCTTGGATGGATTTGTGAACAATGAAGATAGGTTTTGATTCTGTTTATGTTTTATATACTGTTTGCATCCTTTTATTGAGTTTACACTTTAATTCATCGAGAAAAGCCTGCCTGAACAACCAACAAAAAAAATTGGTGAAGAAAATCTCAAAACCACGTAACTGTAGACTTACAGTTTGGAGCCAGTGATAGTCTTTTATCATATAATCCCCATGCGTATATCTTGTGTTTAGCTGGTGGATTAAATAATACATTAGCTTACCATTTGAGTTCCCACCTTTCTCCATTCCATAAAAACTTCCATTTCCCTTTCTGTTTTTATTTTTGGCTGGAAAAATCATTTACTATTTTTAATTTTATGCTCAAACTGATATAGCTGCAGGATATCCTAAAACCTCAGGAACTTCTATTATTTATGCTTAATGAAAAGGGTAGATATACTATGCTCTAAACAGTTTCAACAATAAATCAATCTAGGGAATTTATTTTTCAAACGTGCTCTTCGTTTAAATTCTTTTATAAAATATTTAGCCTTAGATTTCACTCTGAATATTGGGACTAGATTGTTTCATCTTTTATCGTGGAAGTCTGTAACAAACAGTGGCCAGTTAGGTTGTTGAGGTCCTGTTTTCCACAATTGCATTATATCCTATGCAATGTCTCTCGGATCTAGCTGCCCCTTCTAAGAACTTATCAGATGGATACTTTTGTGTGTTTTTGTTTTCCCATGAACATTTTAAATGAAATGTCTTCCTTCCCCTATGAGCTATAGTTGTCGTAAAGTAATCGCTTCAGAATTTTCGGGTCTATGTTACCATCTCTACTAATTTGTGCACGAGTTTCTCAGACTTTGATTCTTGCATGCAGGTGGAGCTAAGGGAGACGGGAAGTCACCTGCATCAAAGATTATGATCTGAAAGGTGTGTTGTAGTCTTTGTAATTATCCAGAAACAGGATTTATGGTTAGGAAAAACCAAAAAACCCAAAAAATGACATTGGCTTCCAAGTGAAAAGTTCATGTAGTAGGCATCAAACTAGAAAAAAATGGAATTTGAGAACATGTGAAATCGCCCCATTTTTACGAAGTGATACAGTAAGTCAGTAACCAGATTTTGGCTTGTTTCTATGAAGAGTTTAATAAATTACCACTGTTCTTTTTGGTCTTTTGGTTTTTGAATATCAAGTTTTTTTTCCTGCCAAATTACTTTGCCTTTCCTGAATTAGTGGAAGGTCGACTGAAATGCTGCTTCTATGGCATTCAGAGATAACCCTCTATTGCTAGAGGAGATCATTTAGCTTAATAAATAACATGGAAATATTTTAGGTTTTTAATTCGTTGACGTGGCCGTGATTCACTAGCTGTACATGTATGTAACTCCCCTGTTTGGTGAGGATTAAAATCAGATTTTTAGTTGATTTTAATAAAAGTTGATGAAATGTCTATTTGAAAAATTGTGGGTTCTATAAAATGTGTGATTAAAATTAATTGTTGATTTAAATTAAAATCTGAATTTTAAGTTCTACTAAACAGCAACGTATTGAAAATGAGGTGATAGAAAAGTTGAAAAAATTAATTTGAAAGCTACTTTTCGGAGGTTTGTTGAACAAAATCAGCAACTTGTGGCTTTCATACCAGATTATAGTCCTTAAAATTAACCTTGTAATTATGGGAATTTGAATATGATGTTTGATAAATGTTCACTTTTCTTACCCCTTATTAGCCTACTCGTTGAATTTATTATGCACGCGCTACTGCTACAGTTTTAAATTGAGGTGCAAACCCTCCATTCTTCAATTTTGGCCATGGTAGAGGTTACCAAATGGGTCGAGCAGTTTAGCTCGTCTAGAGGAGAAAAACTTCGGTAGGATGGTAACCACTCTAAAACTGTCACACACTCACTTTATTTGAGTGGCTCGAGGATTGATTTAAGTGGATGATCTTACTACTTGTCCATATAAGATCGTTCAATTGAAGTTTTTTTTCTGAAGAGCTGCCTGTCGGTGTTTGTGTCCCGACTTGACCGGTTTGGCACCTTAATTGTCTCAAACACAAGCACCTTACTTTGGTTAAACTATGGTTTAATGTGTAAGATTTTTCTTGTAGGGTACAATGTTTTTGTGTTGATTAAAATGATGGATTTGAGTGATGATTTACAAAAACAACTTACCAACTTTGCCAAAAATTTTGACGGAGTAACAGTAAGAATATAAATGAAAACATCAAATAAAAATAAATGTCAAAGAAGGCCAAAAGAAATGTATGTAAAGTCGAGGTAAGAGTTGAATTCATTATCCTTCAGTCGAATTTGTCTCTTAACAGTGCCTAGGATGAGGTTAATCAACTTTCGAGATACAAAGATAATTTTCTTGCGTTAATAGTATTTCAAAACACAAGAACAACAAACCAAAAATTGGATTTTGTATACCATTAAATGAAAATGGAAAAAACCAGCTTTTATACATAATTTAGGCATGAATTTAATGTTATGCTATGATTGCATATCATTGGGACGAACAAATGACATCACAAGGATCCAATTTATTGAGGAGGGAATTTTGTGAGTAAAGTATCACGCTCTAAACTCAACAATATTTGTCAAGGGTCGGAGCTTTTGCTGTCGCTAACTTATCGTCCTTGCATTGCTCAAACGTCAGAAATAGAGACTCTGTCGCTCTAGCGACAATCTCTTCGCTTGAGTACTAGGCGAGCGACGGAGTGGATAAATATCCAGTCATTTTCTTCTCTTTCATTTCAACTTTAGATCGTAAGTTTAGTAAGTTTTTAATTACCCTATTCACTTTTACTGCGCCTTGGTTCTTCATCTACTTGATGATTACTATTTTCTTGATAGTTTTCAATAGCAATATCGTAAGTTCGTTTGTGTGAGCTTACTTCTTTCTCTTTATAAGGAAAGATATCTTCAAAAAATACAACATTCCTTGATTCAATGATAGCACCTATATGTATATCAAGTATTTCAAATTTATGAACCAAAAATCGATATGCACTATTGTTGTTTGCGTATCCGATAAAGACATAATCAATTGTCTTAGGTCTATTCTTTACTTGTTTATGTTTAGGTATTTGTATGATTTGTTGAAAGTATACCCCCCCTCAACAAGTTTTGAGGTGAGCCTGAATTAATCAACATTGTATTCATCATTTCCTTAAGTGTTCGATTTTTGAGTTCAACAACACCATTAGATTGACGTGAGTATGGTGCTGTAGTTTGATGAATAATTATAGATTCTGAACAAATTTCTTCAAACGATACAACATATTCTCCATTTCGATCACTACGAATTGCCTTTATCCATTTTTCAAGTTGATTTTCAACTTCAATTTTATAGTGTTTAAATACTTCCAGAGGTTCATCTTTACTTTTCAATAAGTATACATAACAATATCTTATACAATCATCTATGAATATGATGAAATACTTTTTACCACCTTTTGTTTGGACGTACTTTAAGTCACATATATCGGTATTAATAAGTTTCAAAGGTGTTGTGCTACGTTCGACCGAATAAAACGACGATTTGGCTAACAAGCGTCTCTACACAAATTTCACATTTTCCATTTGTATTAAAATGCATACTCGGTAGTAAACTTAAATTCATTAGTTTGGGTATAGAATTAAAGTTTACATGTCCTAATCTATGGTACCATAAATTAGACGATTCAGCAATATAAGCAGAAGATGATATATTCTTCATTGAGTTATTCGGTACAATAGTAAAGTCATTCATCTTGAATAGTCTATTTTTTACATAGCCCTTACTTACATACATATTATTCTTGGTAATTATAAACTTATTTGATATAAAGATTAATATAAACCCGTTCTTATTTAACAAAGAACCCGACACCAAATTCTTACAAATATTGGCACATGAAAAATATTATTAAGGTTAAGTTTTTTTCCCAATGTCATCTTCAAAATAACTTTGCCTTGTTCTTCAACCTTTGAATTTGAAGAGTTTCCCATGAACAATTTCTAACCTTCGGTCGGAGTGTAGGATGAGAACATTAATTTGTCAACAAAAATATGATGGGTAGCACCCGTATCCACCCACCATTTAATGAGATTTCCAACATTGTTGCATTCTAAAATAACGGCCGACAAATTTATATCTAATATACCATTAGATATTGCATCAAAATTCGGTGATATTCACTTGGACTTGCTTTTTAGGTTTACGGCAATCAATAGAGCGATGACCGTCCTTTCCACAATTATAGTAATTGTCCTTGAACTTCATTGCATTCTTCTTGGATGGTTCAACAAAATGCTTTCTTTTCTTGCTTTTGTTATAGGATTCTACCACATTAGCCTTAGCTTGTGGTATATGACTTCCAACATGTTTATTCGAATTTCGGTTATCTTCTTCAATTTTCAACCGGACAATGAGTTCTTTAATGTTCATATCATTGCGCTTATATTTGAGATAATTTTTTAAGTCCTTCTATATAGGTGGAAATTTCTCGATAATTGCAGTCATTTGAAATGATTTACTTAGAGACATATTCTCAGCATGAATGTTATGGAGTATTACCTGCAATTCTTGAATTTGACTGATAATCGTTCTTGAATCTACCATTTTGTAATCTAAGAATTTCATTTTCTTAGTTCCGGTATCTTCAGTTTGTACTTCTTTTTAAGAATTCCCATTGTTCATTTGCAGATTTCATGGAACTATATACATTATATAATGTGTCGTCCAACACATTCAAAATATAGTTTTTGCATAAAAAGTCGGAGTATTTCCAAGCATCCAATGTAATCAATGATGCTCTATTATTTTCCCTTTCTTGTACAGCTAGAGCATCTTCTTTCAAGAGTTTTGCCAAATTTAGGGTTGTGAGATACAAAAAACGTTTTCTGCTGTCATCTCTTAAAATCAATCCCACTAAACTTCTTCGATTTTTCTCCATGTTGAACGGAATTAGTATAAATGGTAGTAGGGGCAACTACAACCGGAGGAATTACAACGGTAGGAGCCAAGTTAGGTAACATTTCTTACGAAGTTCCCATATTCGAAATATCATTCGAAGTGGTATTGGTATTGTTAACTATATTCGTTTATGCTCGCTCAAAATAGAAGATAAATCAAATCAAAATTCGAGGAGTAGAAGAAGTTAAAACCAGAGCGAAATTAGTTTAACTGAATACAATATAAGAATAAAGTTGTCACTCAAACGAAAATTCTACTTAAGAATATTGATCAAAATGAAGGACTTGAGTGGTGACTTTAAACCAAAAACAACTTACAAACCTTACCAAAAATTTTGACAGAGTAACGGTAAGAATATAAGTGAAAATACCACATGAAAATAAATGTCAAAGCAACGCTAAAAGAAATATATATAAAGTTGAGACAAGAGTTGAACTCATTGCCCTTAAGTCAAATTTGCCCCACAACGATGCTTACAGATGATGACAATCATATCTAGATACAACGACAATCTTCTTGTATTAGTAACACTTCAAAACACAATAAAGGGAACCGAATAATGGATTTTGTACTCTTTTAAATGAAAATGGAAAAAAACCCAGCTTTTATGTAGAAGTTAGGCTAGGAAAAGATGAATTTAATATTATGCTATGATTGCATATCATTGGAATGAACAAATGGACGTCCAATGATCTAATTTATAGATGGGGAAATGTCGTGAGTGAAGTGCTGTGTGCCCAAACTCAGCAACATTTGCCAAGGGTCGTAGTTTTTATTATCGCTAGCTCGTCTTCCTTGCATCGCTCGAGCGTCAGAAATAGAGACTCTATCGCTCGAGCAACTGCCTTCTCGCTCGAGTACTAGTCCAGCGACGGAGTTGGATAAATATCCAGCCAGTTTCCTCCATTTTTTCCAACTTCAGACCGTAATTTCTCATTCCCCGAAATTGGTTTGGAGTTTTCAAATATATTACGATGATTTACTCAACGAGTAGAATAAGCTGTCTATTTATTTTTATAATTTGACTATTTGATCAAATCCGAATATTTAGTCCAAATCGACACGAAAGTCATTTTTTCATGATTTAGTACTTAAATCAATTCCAATATTTTGTTTGTATATTCAACAAAATATATATATATATTAAAAGAGAATTTCATTTAATTCCAATTAAGTATTGTTTTTAGAGTATATGATAATAGCCTTTGTTCATAGTGGCAGCAAATTGAACTTTTCCTTCGTCTAATTGTGCATGTCGCTTAAGTATGGAGTTGGAATTACCTTCATCTTTCAAGAATATTATTTTATTCTAAATTTCTAATTCTATTCCACATGGTTATATTGAATTATTTAATTCATGTTTTTATTTTCTCATGCCACCATTGATTCATCTTTCATCAAAAGTATGATATATTGAATTTTCATAAATAATCTCGTTTAAAAACTAGAAATATGAAAGAAAATAGATGGTAAATACTTCAATAATTTATCTCGACCCAAAGATTTTTGTTGTGATCTCCAAATTCTACTTCTTTATTGTGTAAGCTTAATTAGTGTTATTTTTTCTCAATAATTTTTTTGAATAAATGTATTAAAATTTTCAATTTTCCAAGTTCATAAAAAAAAAAAAAAAAAAAAAAAAAAAAAAAAAAAAAATAAAAAAAAAAAAATTAAAAAAAAAAACT
>CAIGRB010098502.1:45014-59544 GCA_903798255.1 Fraxinus quadrangulata
AATAGAATTCCCAAATAGTATTTCAAATAAAATTCGGGTCACACCCTAATTTTAATAAAATCCACATTGACATGAAATCAACTACAATGAACAAAATTTCAAAAATAATATTTGGACCCTTGTAGCAACTAAAACGAGGTTTGCCAAATTTTTCAAAAAGACTACCTTAATTTTATGAAAATTTTTAATTCAAATGAATCTTTTATTCTTTTCATTGAAAACTACTTCGTCATATTAGTTTTAATATTTTTTCTTCGAATAGGAAAGTAATTAGATAAGCTCTTAAAATGACATTCTACGGTAAGTTGACCTAGAATTGAAGTTTGTACTAAGTCCTATATATAAAATTATACTTGTTCATTTTTTATTGGTGGGTAGATGAGAGAGAGATAGCGAATTACCTAGAAAATAAATACCACATCAAGTGATCAAAAGTAAAAAAAAAATATTTTTCGTAGAAAAAATTGTTAATCAAACAACAAAAATAGGAAATTAGGTGAAAAAACACATTTTTCATAAAAAATATTGACAGTCAACCGCACCATAAAAGTTTTTCTGGCCAAACAAAGCACTATAAAAAATTATCCAGACTTGTTAGTAAAAAGCAACTTTTAATCTCAATTTCTTTCCGACTTTTTAAAAATTTTGCCAAATAGATCCCATATATCTATATATATATATATATATATATTCAATATTGAAATTATAGTTGACGTATATTATACATTAAAAAAGTATAAACAAACGCGTGAATTAATATTAAAGCCAAGTGCATGAATGAAAATGTTCAAGTGAATTCAATAGTTGAATGAGTCAAACCATGTCAACTTTGTGAAAAATCTCCAAATCAACTTGATAATTCATATATGTACAACTAATTATTATCACAGGTCACAAAACTGATAATCAAGTATTGAATTTCAAAAAAAAAAATAGTTTTGTATTTAATCATATTAGTATATGTTGGAAGTAAATTTAAAATAGACTAAATTTTAAAAAAGAAATTGCTTTGTATAAATATAAATAAACAACAACACAATATCATTTTAAAGTGTTAGATATTTTTATTTTTTTTATAAATAAGCTCTACACAACCTTTTTTATTTTCATACTTTTCCTAGCTAAAATAAATAAATAAATAGATAATCAAATTAGTCGAGTCTTGTATTTGAATTAGCTTAATACAACACATTATAAATATTACATCTACCTAAAGAAAATATTTTCATTGTTTTCAATGAAAATATGGTCACGTGATCAAAAGTAGGAAAATATTTTTCGTGGAAAAAATTGTCAAACAAACAGCACAAAAAGTAGAAAATTGAGTGGAAAAAATACATTTTTCATAAAAAATATTGACAATCAAGCGCACTCTAAAAATTTTTATAGCCAAACAAAGCACTCTAAAAAACTATCCAAACTAGTTAGTAAAAAGCAACTTTAAATCTCAATTTCTTTCTGACTTTTCAAAAATTCTGTCAAATAGATACCGTATCTATATAAATTCAATATTGAAATTATAATTGACGTAGATTATACGTTAAAAACAAACGCGCGAATTAATATTAAAGCCAAGTGCAATGAATGAAAATGTGCAACTGAATTCAACAGTTGAATAAGTCAAACCATGTCAACTTTGTGAAATATCTCCAAATCAACTTGAGACTTCATATAATTATTATCACAAGTCACAAAACCTTTTTCGTTTTCATACTTTTCTTTGAAAAAAAAAAAAAAATCAAATTAGCCGAGTCTTGTATTTTGATTAGCTTAATACTAACACATTATAAAATACACGTCCTATCAAACATCTACAAAGATATTTCAATCAATTGTAGTCTAATTCGATTACGATATGAGTATATCAACATTTGTGTTCGATCTCACATTTTTCTCTACAGGTTGACTCAATATGAAATATCAAAAAGTACTTATCATATTGAGCATCTACGAAGGAAACTCGACTATATATTGTGCTCATAATTATGTTTTGGAAAATTAGAACCATAAGAAACTAATTCTTTTTTTTTTCTTTGGTGGGGTTTTAACCAATAAAGGGGGGGTCAAAAGGTATGAAGGTGGTGAGTTACCCACACGCGTTGAGAATTCAAAGTCCAAAAATCAATTTAACTTCTCAATAAAAACGCCCAAGAAGAAAGAAACTGATGGCACCCTCTATACCGTTACACCTCCCTATTCAAATCCTTGCTTCTCTAATGATTTATACACATTAGTTTCGCAAAAAATTTAGTGGGTTTTTCTTGTTAAATCTTTATTTTTGAAAAAAAAAAAATTGATCTGGGGTGGTGAAAGAATCATGGAGGAGAGTCGGTTGTGTCAGTGGAGTATAATTCGATCTATATTGGCCATCGTTCAATGGTGGGGTTTCAACGTTACTGTTATTATCATGAACAAATGGATTTTTCAGGTTTGTATGTATCCACAGAAAAACAGATGTTCTTGTGTAATTATTTTTGTGTGTGTGTTTTAAGTATTTGTATGTGTTCAATTGTTTTTGTTTCTTGCGTTGTTAAATTTTCATGTGAATGATTTTTCTATTTGATCTTCATGGTTATTTTTGAAAAAGAGATTTGATATTTTATTGGTTTTCAGCTTGACTTAAGGTTCTTAACTTGTGATTGCCGTTTCGGGAATTCCTAGAAAATTGATTCATGGGATGTTGGTGTTAAACCAACTTTTGATTTAGATTTACTGTACAATTTCTTGGATTGCTGCTGGCAGCGAGTATTGGTTACTTCGCCAGCAGTTGGCTTTTGAAAAGCCAAAAATCTGACTTTTAGCTAACAAGCTGGTTTTGAACTTGTTTGTTTGGATAATTTTTTTAGAAGTTTTTTATCTGATTAGAAGAGCTTTCAGAGGAAGTGGCTAACGTAGCTTCTGCTGGAAGGTTTTAACAGGTGCTACATATATGTATATAGTTTAATGAATTGGCTTTTCTGTGAGTGTATTTTCTCAATATCCGAAGATGGGAGAAGCCTTTAAATTTTCTAATTTAAGCTTCCAAAAGCTAATGATATTAATTATAATTAATTAAGTTTTCGTTCTTTTTGTTTGGTTCTTGGAATTTAATCCATCAATACTTGTATTTATGTTACAACACTCGTGAGGAGAGGACTCATTAGTGCACTTGAAAAGTGGTTGAGTTCACTGGATGGGAAAGTGGAGACCTTCATGTGGAACTAAGTTTTTTTCTGTATGCAAATATTCATGTGGAATGAGCTGATAGAGGGGAGAATTTTGTATCAATAGGTTCTCTATAAATATTCATCTTGTATCAATAGGTTCTCTATAAATCAAACTCTGTGCATGTAGATCTTAATTTCTCGCACAATTAAGCTAAATTCTTTGATTTTCATCCTTGATAATCATCATTGCTTCTCCTTTTTCCTTCTTAACAGAAACTGGATTTCAAGTTTCCTTTATCTGTGTCTTGTATACACTTTATATGCTCAGCAATCGGCGCATTCATGGTAATTAAAGTGCTGAAACTTAAGCCACTTATTCTGGTTAACCCCGAAGATCGCTGGAGGAGGATCTTTCCCATGTCATTTGTATTTTGTATCAACATAGTTTTGGGGAACGTGAGCCTGCGCTACATTCCTGTTTCATTTATGCAAACAATAAAGTCCTTCACACCAGCAACAACAGGTGAGTTTTGAGTAAAAGTATATCCCTAGTGTTAGAAGCTTTTGTAATCACGAGCTAGAAATCAAGGAATCAATTAGATGTAAACAGAAATAATGATTATTTGGGAATATTGCATTTTGAAAAAGATGATGCACCTGATTCTGATGTTTCTGAAACAGTTTTCTTGCAGTGGCTAGTCTGGAGAAAGCACTTTGATTCCCGAATTTGGGCTTCTTTAATTCCCATTGTTGGAGGGATTCTATTAACTTCAATCACTGAGCTCAGCTTTAATATGTTTGGCTTTTGCGCTGCTTTATTTGGTTGCCTTGCTACTTCTACAAAGACAATCCTTGCTGAGTCTCTCTTACACGGTTACAAATTTGACAGGTATTGTAATCTCTTTCTCCCCCAACCCAACCCTGCCCCCACCACACAATTTCTGCTGAACAAAGAGGATGAACAAATGGGATCGATTAAGCCTGTCAAGTTACTCATAGATTGACAATTTTGTGTTCATTCTTCTCTTCATCCCGGACCATTTGAATGCAATTTTTATTTCTGTTTCATCTAGTTCTCTCTTTTAATTACATCAATGATTTCTGGATCTAGTGCTTATCTAGTTGTCTTGTGAGAAGACTGATGATTTCAGCTTAGTAGTTTTTGTGAATTTTACAGGCACGCAGTGTCGTTCCTTTATCACGGTAGCAACTTGGGAACTTCATTTTCTTAATGGAATGCAGAATAGAATATTGATATCATCTTTGTGAAATTAAATCTTCGTATCTAAAGAACACATCAAAACTCTTTGCACAATTGATCATTTTTATTCGGATTAATGTTCTTCAAGTTTCAGTCCATTCATTGAAGTCGGATCAATGTCAATTATTCCCCATGCTTCCACACTAACTTTCAGTAGTTCTCAATTTTTTAGTTTCTTATGGAAATTGAGTAATGTTTCCTAAACTGTTCATTCAAGAAAATGGTAATGAAGTTTGTATTATAGATTCTTGTGTAGGATATTCATTCAACCTACCTTTGTTTTCTCTGTTAGTACTCTCCAGATATTCCTTACAGAACATGTCATTATAGTTTCTTTATGGCTTCTACGTGGATTTCTTACTTACCGTAATGATTGAGGATTTTGACATGTTTTTTCATGCTTACTGCAGCATAAACACAGTCTATTATATGGCACCTTTCGCAACAATGATCCTGGCCGTGCCAGCCTTGTTATTGGAAGGACCGGGTGTTATTGAATGGTTTCACACATGTCCCTCCCTGTTCTCGTCCCTCATCATTATTTTCGGGTCTGGAGTCTTTGCATTTTGCCTGAACTTCTCCGTCTTTTACGTCATTCACTCCACAACTGCTGTCACCTTTAACGTTGCAGGGAACCTTAAGGTGAGCACCTACTTGGTAACTAATTCCTTTCATTTACGCCCATATGTTATTTAAATTGGAAATAGAGGAAGTGTAGATGAATTAAGTTTGGGAGAAAGTTATGGACATCAAAGAAAGCAAGAAGAGAACTAATGGGGAAGATTATTATTGACTAATCTGTCAAAAGTGAACTGATTTTCGTGAATGGTCACTTCTAAATTTGAACTTTTTTTTTTTTTTTTTAAAGATTTTGATAGCATAATTACCAACTTATATATGGGAAATAAGAAACTATTTAAGGGAAGTGCCAAACTTGCACGGCAGGATGTGTCTATATAGTTTGCACAGTTCTGCAGTCCGGGTAGGATGAAAATGTCAATGTCTCCATCAGTCTCACATATGCAAGAAACGCCTTTGATATGCTTCAGTCATTTATACCGTTTATTCATCTCGTTCCTTATTTGCCTGGTAGCACTATGTTTTCAAAAACTTCATGTCCAGCTTCTCCATATATGATGTCATGCTTTTAATTTGAAGCTTCTTGAATCTTCTCATTTCAGGTTGCTGTTGCTGTTACATGTTCATGGCTGATCTTTCGAAACCCCATATCATCTTTAAATGCTATTGGATGTGCTATAACACTCCTTGGCTGTACATTCTACGGGTGCATGAGACACAAAATCTTGCAACAATCACCGGGAACTCCTTTAACGCCTCGAACTCCTAGGGGTAAGATGGAGTTGATTCCTTTAGTAAACGGAAAATTAGACGATAAAGTTTAAACAGTCCTGATCTTGTAGGGAAAATGATAATGACCTACTCATATAGAAAAAAGAAGAGTTCCGTTCAACGTTTTGAAATCACTAGTTAGATTAACTTGAAAACTCTACCCATTTTTCTTTCGCATCCCACCCTCTCTCCTTTAGCCTTGTGGCATGTTTGGGAAGAAGAGTTGAAAAGTTATGGACAATATTATGTATGAACAAAATTTAAATCTTGTTATTATATTGTTGAATAGGTACTTTTTCACATTGGTAGACAACTAGGCATGCTTCGTGTAACATGTAACGCGGGATGACCCATGTCCGGTTTGGCTTCATAAGCTCCCGGGCCATGTGGGCCGTTTTAAAGTTTTCGAAAGGAAGCAACATCTAACTACAATAATTTTGAAAACCCTTGCAAGCCGAAATCATGGCTCGTGCTTGGGCTTAGGTCGTCTAAAAGTTGGTCGTGTCTAGCATGACATGTTACCTCATAAAATGAGTAGCAAAAGAGGAAGTATTAGTAGTCCCAATCACCAATAGTTACGAAAGTACATTATTGAGGATTCATACAAATGCTTGGATCACTAGTGCTTCTACTTCAATTAAAGTATTATCAACCACCAATCAAAATTATTTGGACCATTTCTCGATGTGCGTGTCATCCTTGCGCAGGGGCCATGCTAATCTTCTATGTAGCCATTTTTATTTGATGTCCCCGAAGGGACCCAATCAAAATTATGAAGAGAATCTTACAAATTTTATATATGATAGCGCGTTTATGAATGCTCATTACACGGTATTAGTCTCAACTAACAAGAAATACTATCTACTATTGTAGTCTATAACCTGTAAATCTCACCTCAAGCTTACATAGTGACACATGTGCTAGAATATTTGTATAAGAGTTCGAATGTCATCGATTATCAACCATTCATTTTTTACTGTCAGCTCTCGAGGTGGCATCACCAGCGTCGCCACCACCCCACTTCTTTGATGCAAATTTCCAGCCTTCTCTTCCACTTATCCGCTCTCAAGAATTTTTTCCCATTCTTATATACATATATGCTCTATTATTAACGGTGGATTATGTAATGTACTGTAGTTGTTCTACAAATTAATAACTTTCATTAATAAATTACTGTACAACTGATCGTATTAATTTAGAGGTGAGATTGTATTTGTTGTTAGAAAATCGATTAGGCTAGAGGTTCAAAGGGAAAACGAAGTAGAAGATTATGAAGCACCCTTTACAAATTTCCTTAAAACATATTTCGTCATTACATCGATGTTAACAGAATAATTGGATTTCTACCTCTTAAAATATAATATTTCTTTCAAAACTAAAAGAAATGAAATATTCCAAAAACATACATACCTTAAACTAAAAGAAATGAAATATTCCAAAAACATACATACCTTACCATATTCTAAGTGTCAAATACAATAAAGATAAGAAGTAGAACAAAAGAAGGCATGCATAAACTTATATATGTGTATACTGTTGACTTAGACATTGATTTTCCTATGAAACTTATAACAAATAAATTTTCTATAATACCTCATTTATCATTTAAAAAAAAAAAAAAAAAAATTCAAGTCACATAAACTGGATTAACAAATAATTAAAACACCAAAAAACTTAATTGTATTTAGTTATGTTCAACAAAAAAAAAAATCAAATATTTCCAACATCATTCCACATATCAGTTGCTATAGTAGTACTCCATGTATCAGCACTCTTTCTTTCTTGTACTTGACTCTCAAAAAAGGGTGCAAAATCTTCCCCTTCATTAACTGAAGAAGATGAAGAATCTTCATTATGAGGTTCAAAAGGAAACTCACGACACTTTTCGCAAAGAAAGTTGGTTATCCTACACAAGCTAATATGAGCTCCGCTTGTGTACTATATGGAAATAGAGGAGCAATTTTTAAAAGTGTAAATCGTGATTTATATATATTAAATATCCTTTCAACTGCGTTCCTCTATAAAAGATGACGAAAATTAAATAACTCTTTTGTATTTTCAGGGTCATGAACTTGACCAGCAAAATCTTGAAGATGATAACGAACACCTCGAAAAGGAGTTTAGAATTGACGCCGATTTGGAAATCCACAATCTCCCAAAAAATATTAACCTGAACATAAACCTGTTTGAGCCAGATTTTAATCTAAATCAAAGTCAAATAATCAATATCAAATCTTTCATGAGTCCCACATGTTTTCAACCACACATTTCAAAAACTTCTATCACAATCTACTTAAAATCTGATTTTAATCTACACCAAACACCCTCTAAATTAGAGGTTAAACATATATTTTAAAATCTTATCATTTCCTAAAAGATATTAAAATAAAAACATTTCTGTAATATCTAAAAACATTATGTCTCAAGCATTGGACACGAACTCAGTAAAACTCCCCTAACCAAAAATGAACATTCAAAAGAAGGATTTATGTCCTATAAAGTATAGTTACAAAGACACGGGTACGATTCCCCTACCCAATTTCGAGATTATACAAGGACGAAAACTTCAGCCAATCAGCCCCTTCACGGGGTTACCTGCATCGTGTGAAGGTCCCCGCTCCTCTTCTTCGACTTTCCGTCCAAAATTCACATCAGCACTCGCAACTAGATGATCGAGGTGATTTTCATGGCCGGAAGATTCTTCAACACCGTCTATAGCAAACTTCGCATTGGATGTATCATTCAAAACAACATTAGTCATATCAACACCTGAGTCAAAGCAGCAGCTAGAACTTCGATATCCTTATGAGGATCTTCTCGGCATTATTTGGTGCTATGTTCCAACTTCAGTCGACTCCATAGCTAAGAAGCCATTAGTCAAGTTGCCACCTAAATCAACCGTAGCAGTAACTTCATCTAATTTTGGACTTGACCCCTGATGTCCTCAGTAGGCTCCCCTCTTGTATAGCATGCTTCTGTAAAGGTTTCTCTGTAACATATCAATCCCCGGGAACGCTACTAAACTCATGAACCTCATTTCTTGTCTCTTCGACTCTTCAAGAGTCACGAAATAAACTTTTTTCCATGTTTCATTAAGTTCAGATATTGCAGGTATGACCAGTTTCTCAACACCAAGAGGGCCAAGAACCTGAGAAACACTTTGCAGCATAAGAAAGCATAAAACCGGGAGACAGCTTATCCAAACAAATAAGAGCATGATTAGCTAAAGCTTATAAAACAAAATAATTTGCTTATAAGCTAAAGCTTATAAAACAAACTTATTTACTTATAAGTCGATTTTTTAAGCTTAGCCAAAAGTTTTCATAGTTTTCTGGGTTTGGTCCATAAAAAATGTACTCTGCCCTTTCAAGGGCGACCCCATGAGAGTAATAGAGAAATCTATAAACAAAGTTCAGAGATTTATCAATGGGAAGAACTTGGGAGCTCTTCTGACTTTTTTTCCCATGGTAATCAGTTCAGGATAAAACATAGAAACTAAATAAAATATGAGGGGTAACGAAAAACCCAGAGGGAACTAAAATTGTATCTTGTGCTTCAGACAATTTCACAAAGAAACAAAGCCATACCATTTCAATTGCCTTTAGAAGCCTGCTGCACATCCCTTGACGTCGATACCTCGAATGAGTTCCAATGAAAGGCATCTCGGCTAACTGACTCCCATAGATCCTGTTTTCAGAGATCATAAATATGTAAATGTTAGTTTTCATTGTGTCACTTCACATTTTCCATTACTGGATAAAATATTTACAACATGATTTTATCAATGGCAAGAAATGATAGAAATACTTGGATTGATTATATCAGATTTAACCATTTGAGAACTCAATGGAAGAGGATCTTATATAATGCAAAAAAATGTAACCTTTTCACTTTGGGAAACAAGAAATTCGATGCATTAAAAATCAGTCAAATGAGTTATATTTGCCAAAAAGTAAAAATCAAAGATGAACGATCTGGATAATCTTATCTGGGACTGGTAAATAAAGTATTAATCAAAACTCTCATGCAATATCAGCATCAGGTATAAAAATCAAGTGCAGACAACCTTATAGATGCTGCTGCAATAATTTCATCACCCTTCTCTAGAATAACGGTACAGAACCCACCGTAGTTCAGCCGTCTATGGTTCGACCTGAAAATAGCAATAAGAAATAAATGATAAAAAGTCTATTTTGTTTCGCCAGCATAGCATACAGTAGATGTTGGTATTATATTTGAGTGGATAAATACCGGATTAACCAGTAAAATATTGACAAATAGCGTATTTGTAGCACTGATACCGTATTTACATGATCGATACCGTATTTGCAGGATATATACCGTATTTGTAGGTTAGATACCGTATATGCAAGACTGAAGGGACAAAACCCACGTGCACGCAACGTGGGCTCATAGGTCTTGGGTTAGGCCCAAGATGGTACGTATCCTTCTGGAGAAATAATATACTTAATTATATTATTTTATTTCATTACCTTCTGAAATTATCAAATTTTGACAAGTAGACTGGTAGAATTTCCTCCCGTCTCCTCGACTTTTATAAAAATTAGCTAATTTCAATACAAACTTGTGTGTTTCAAAAGATACTGTCCAAATGAGTAGTGTGTATTCAAACACAACTCTTCACAATTGTGTCTTTTGGGAAACAACTTTCCAAATTTCATATAAGATTCCTATTTCCAAAATTTTGTTTTATTCCAAAATCTTCTTCTGTAATATAATATATTCTCGTTCCTTGCACTATTTCTTTTTAGGTTTTACTTGAGACTAATATTTTTATTAAAATGTCAACTTTGTTTAGAGAATGTTAATTAAAATTTTCATATTTAAGTAGGTTTACCTTAATATGCATTGCAAGATCATGGTATGTTTCAAGATGTTGATCTTAAGTTTTGACTGCTTATTAAAATTTTAGTCAGATCAAAGGCTCTTATAACTCTTGAATTTCAGTGCAAAAAGTCAACCTCGTTGAAAGGGATTGTTAGAAGCATCGCAAACTTCGATAGTGTTGTTAGTATATTTAAGTGGATAAATACTGGTTTAACGAGTAAAATAATGACAAATATCGTATTTGTAGCACCGATACCGTATTTACAAGATCGATATCGTATTTGTAGGTCAGATACCGTATATGCAAGACTGATACCGTATATGCAACTTATCAAAAGAACATAGCAAATAATTTTATTAACTACAATAAAACAACAGAAAAAATAATGCAGTAAAAGAAATTCCAAACTGAGGCCTGTGCTAACACAGTTTTCTTAAAACAGATTCGCCACATCACCGTACGTGCTTGAGGTTTAAATCGAGCGTCCGTTTCTCAGGATACAACGGTAAAACTAGTAGATTATGAGCACTACAGATACTATTTTGGCGAACTGATTTAGTGTCTGAACAGTACCACCTCCAAAACTCAAACATAAATTTTACTTGAGTATTTAATTAATTGTTGGGAGTATTTGACCATAAAAACACGAAAATGGCAAGATACAAATGTATTAGAAGAATGATTATAAATATCCCACATGCACGTGAACTAAAGATATTGATTTCAAACTGTTGCAAAAATTTCTTCAAATCAGAGATAGCTATGCATTATCATTAACTGCAATCTCTAGCTGTTATCAAATCACTTTCAATATGGACAAAATGAACATATACCAAGCAGTGGGCTAAGGAAAAAGTATATGAAAAGAAATTGTTTGGTCGAAGGGAGTAAAAAAAGGAAGCTATAAATAGCCCAACATGTTGCATGCATCCCTCGATAAGTGTAGGTAAAACATAATTTGCTAAAAAAATCAACTTTGCAGAGTGCATCTAGGAAGATTAGAAATGAATAACAGATAATCCAAGTGAATGAAATGAAGCCTATACCCACCTCCTAATGAACTTATAACTTAAGACAGTAACATTTTGTCTTCAAGCACTCCTAACTGAAAGAAATTTCGACATACCAACTACTATTTTTGAGAGAAGGGCAAAGGGATGTGTCAAACCTTCCCTTCCAATGTTATCTTTTAGCTAAATCATTGAACAAATTTTGTCAAGTCTTAGCAATATGGGATTGAACCACGCGGCATTTATATTATAATTTTCTTTACTTACATCTATGGAACAATTAAAAAAGAAGCTAAGCTTCATATTTACCAGCTACCTTGTGTTAGGAAAGTCTCATCACTACAACGTCACAACATGATGTTGTGTTGCAGAATATTATCAAACATCAAAAGTCTTGCATATATTGATTTATAGTTATACCACTGTATAGTTTGCATCAGATTCAAGTTGTTCATACCCTTGCTCAAGCACTTCCCACAGATCATGTGCCATTAAAAAAGCTTTCATTTTGACATACCAAAAGTCATAATTTTCTCCAGTAAATACTGCTGGTACTGGAAGTGAAGAGAGACTAGTTCCTGCCATTTTTAACTTCTTTCACAGGAATGGTAGCTCTGATACCAAATGTTAGCTCCTTCCTTTTCTGTAGAAGAGCTCAAAAAAGCCTGCACAACAACTTCAAGAATAAAGAAGAACCAGCAAAACAACCTGACAAATGAAGTGCAAAACCAGAAGAAAGAACAGAATAGGGCAGAGAGAAAAAACAGCAGCTAAGGCAGAGAAAAATCAGTCTTCATTCATTTTTATTTTTTTAACTTACATACGTACCAGCCAACCCTTATTTTACATAGAAAATGATAAATACACAAAAGGCTGAACATAGAGTACATTTGCTACCAACTACCACACATTCTACTGTAGACGGGAAAAGATAGCCTAAGCTAGGAGTTTTAAATAAAAGCTTCACTTTCCTTCAACCAACACCAGTCTTCGTATGATCACCATATTTCTCAAAGCCATTAGTACCATTGCCTTTACCCTTCACTCACATTCCTTTTTGCTTCTTTAAAACAATTCCAGAACCCCCGTCCTTCATCTTGGGCGACTTTCCAAGCCGACCCTTAAATTTTTCCCTTCCTTGGACAGTCCTCTTATTACTCTCATCCATTGTCTTCTGCCCAGATACCTTATCATATCTCTTTAAAACTATTCCCAAAATCCCGTTCTTCACCTTGGGCGTTCTTCCAACCCGACCTTTTTTTTTTCCTTCCTCGTCCAGTCCCATTATAACTCTCATCCACTGTCTCCTGTCCCGTTACCTTATCATCTTTCTTTAAAAATATTCCAGGAATCCTGTCCTTCACCTTGGGTGGCCTTCCAACCCTACTTTTAACCTTTCTCCTTCCTCGGCCAGTAATACCCTCATCCACTGTTTTCTGCCCCCATTACCTTATCATCTTTCCCCTTAAAACCCGACCCACAATCGCCATTTATATTATTGGAGGGCCTACCTCGCCGTCCCTTTATTGTTTTCCTTTTCCGCGAAACATGCATCTCTCCTTCATCCTTTTCTTCCACATTACCTATTTCCATCTCGACTTATTTCTCACCATCAGTAATAGCCATTGTCCTTGACCTCAAAACCCTCCCCACAAAGCCATTCGAAGAATCATGCTCTATATTGGCACTTAAAAAATCAAATTTTCTCCTTTTTCTCTCAATTGGATTTTTACTCAAATCAAGTATCTCATCTTCACCTGTTGTTCCTCCATCCATCTCATCAAATTTAGGATTGATCCTTAATCCGCACCACATCCCCACTCTACCCCAACCCTAACTACAACAAATCAAAAACCCAACTAAAAGTTCAATTTGTTTGGCTGACCAGTTGAACGATCAATAATCATACGAAATTAAAAATTCAAATGGAAGAATCACAAGATTTTTCAATCCAATTAATTCATATATATTATTTGTTCTCTTTATTGACAATTAATTATTAAACATCATTAACTAAAATATGGATTGAATTATCTATATTTCTGAAAATTAATTAGGATCCCATCACCCTCCGCATTGACTATCTAGATATTATTTGTATCTATTAGTTTTGATACAAATACTAGATAATTGTATGATATTCGCAACCTAAAGTTTGCTAAATTATTGCTTAAATTATGAATATAGTTTTCAAATTATATAATCAAGACGGTGTGTCTTGTTAATACTAGTGAATCTAAATCTCAATCTTTTGACAAGTGTCAGTTGAGATGTCGATAAATAGTTTAATATTATTTTTTTGTTAAATATCTCCAATTAATTTAATTGAGAACAAATTATTTTTCATTTTTCATTACTAGAAATGGAGGCTTTGGAGACGGTTTTTTACCAACAGAAGCCATCCATTGCTATTAGTAAGGGATTACCAACGATTTTCCGACAAAATGTTAGAAAAATGCATAACTGTAAAATAAAAGTGGTGGCAACGGAATTACTGATTAAATATAGCTGTCATTAAGATTTCATTTTTGATCCGTTAGTAAATTAAAAATAAATAAATATAAAAAATCACCAACGACAATTGTGACGTACTAATTGTTGATTGTAAAATTTTAAAAAAATGAAACATTAATTGAAATTTACCTACAGAGTTATTTGTTGTTAATACACTAAATATTCGTTTGTATTATATTCATATTAATTTATGTAATTGTAAAATATTTCCTACAGCTTGTTTTGTTTGTAAATGATTTAAAATTAAAAATAAATGACAATCAAATATTCTATAGGGCAAAAACCACGAGGAAATACAGGTAGATAGCCTGTTGAAAAGATCATAATTCAAGTTTGGCCTTTGACTAAAAAAATAGCAATTTAAAAAAAAATCAATAAATATCAAAAAGACCAAAATACC
>CAIGRB010098502.1:66163-100740 GCA_903798255.1 Fraxinus quadrangulata
AACTATCTCAACTGTATCCCAAAAATCATTTGCATTATCATCAGCTCCATCTGAATGTTCATTTCTACTTTCTGCGTTGTCCTTCATCACAAGTCACACAAATTGGCGTCATTTGCATTTTGTTCAAATCATACAGATAACTCACGTCAATATCAGATGTAACCATTGTAGGTGGAATTGAAAAGGCACATGCTCTTGGAATTGATATCTCAGTACCATATTGTATCGAGATGAATCGACGTTCAGCTTGTTCCGTATATCATGGTACAGTTCATCGTACGATTTAGTCTCTGTTATATGTGTTGACATATTTCTTTGCCCGTCACTTGTCCATTTCCATGCCCATCGATTATTTTCATCCAATTCAAAATCACCAAAATAACAAACTGGGAGTACAACCCTCATATTTGTGCAAAACAAAATTTGTAAACGATCAAAAATTCGACTTACAGCCAAACAAAAAATTTATTAAAAATAATTAACAGCCGGCTGTTGTATTTCCCCCGCTGTTTTTAAACTTCCCCCAAAAACCACTCATCTCATCGCCTCTCTCTTCCCCTCTCTTGCTCATCTCATCTCCTCGCCTCTCTTCGCGTCTCCCGCTCTCTCCTGTTATCGTCTGGCCAGCAAAGGGCATCACCGACGAAAGCCATCAATTGATTCATACAGTCATCCCCTCTCTCACTCGACGTTTCTGCGCGGATCGTCTCTTTCGAAATACAGGGCATCGCGACACCAGCCCTCAATTGATTCATACATCATCAACTATTGTGAATCTTCTTCTTTATTGCTCTGAGGTAGGCTGTGTAAACTCTTTTGGATTTTTTTTTCTTCTCCATCATTTTTATTGCTACCATTTTTTCTATTTCCAGAAAGTTGTATTGGGAATTTGCTGAAATTTCATTACACTCTATCTCAACGATGATACTTTTCCTAATTACATTCATCTTGTATTTTTTAGTGCTCTGCCTTCAGGATTGAATTGTCTGCAACAGAATTTTCGGATCACGTACCTGTAAGTGATAAGTTTTATTCCAAATGTGGAACTTGGTAAGGTTGCAATAGGCTGAAAATTCTAATAAGGAACCTGCTTTTCCTATTGTGAATACTAATAGGATGTTCGGGTGTTGGGCAAACTTATATTTAGGTAAAGCATAATCCATTATAATTCATATTTTTGTTGATAGTTAGTATCCTATTTCGGTTTTAAGTTAGGAATACTATGTTATGCTGCATTTGTAGTGGAAGATCATGTTTTTTATTGTTGAGACTTACCTTCAATGTTAGAACTTTTAATTAGTAAATGGCAAAATACAACATTTGAATAAGTGAGTTTGCATTTGTAGTGGACGATCAGACTTTTAAGGCTTGCTTTGAATGATGGAGCTTTCTTTTAGTAAATGGCAAAGTACAACCTTCAAATAATGAGACTAGAATGCATAAATTCTGTTGACTGACATATTATACTCAATTGCTAATTTAAGATTGATAGGCTATACTGCAATTATAGTGAATCAAGTTTTTATACTGATAATAATATTATATATACACTGTATTGTGGGGGCAGATGATCAATCACTCTAAATTCATGCATAATCCAAGATGTCTTTTTACTACTACCAGGTTTTCCCATGTAGAATCGAAAAATCTGTTGAAATACAATAGTTTCCTCATTATATTCCAAATTTTTATCATTTCCTTTTACTTGCCAATATCCATAAACTCTAGATATATTTATATTCTCATTTTTGTATTTTCAATAGTTTAGTTCTAGAAAGGGAATTAATTAGATTCATTTTGCCGGTTTAACATTCGAACCATGCAATAATTCAAGAAGAATATGTAATAAAAATTTTATGAATTGTTGTTGAACATTATGGCATCGAACCGCAGTTGGATGTTGAATCGGTCAGATGAAGGATCTCTTTCGAACAGATTCATTGAAGGTGTTAAAGAATTCATTGAATTTGCCATGTCTCAAACAAGAGATGGAGATATGATCAAATGTCCATGTTCTATATGCAAAAACAATAGGTTTCTAAAAGGAGATGATGTGAAATTTCATCTTTACAAAAATGGATTTACAAGGGGTTATACACAGTGGAACGCACATGGAGAACCATTCAGTTTCAATGGTCCAAATTTAGCTAAGTCCTCAACTGCACAAGCTACAACCATTGAGAGCTATGAAGAAATAGTGATAGATGCGATGGGCCCTGAAATGCACCATAATTACATCAATCCTAATGTTTGTGCTCATGAGGAACAAACCCCAAATCAACATGCTGCAAAGTTCTTTACACTATTGGAAGAAGCTGACCAACTTGTGTGGCCTGGTTGTTGTAAGCACACAACCCTTTCTACTATGGCACAACTCTTGAATCTGAAGTCTGAGTTTAATATGCCTAAAACATGTTATGATCGTATGTTGTCTATCTTTAAGGAAATTATGCCAGAGGGTAACCGGTTAGAAGCTACGTTCTATAAAACAAAGTAAATGTTATCCAGTCTTGGCCTTGGTGTTATGAAGATTCACGCTTGTGTGAATAATTGCATGTTGTACTACAAAGAAACCGAGAGCATGACTGAGTGTTATGGATACAAAGAGAAGATGTCTCGATCTGGACACAGGGTACCTCAGAAGGTACTACGATATCTACCTCTAACTTCTAGGCCTCAAAGATTGTATATGTCGAGGCATACTGCAGAGCACATGTTATGGCATTCGAAGAATCACTTAACTGATAATGAAATGTCACACCCTGTACACAGCGAGGCATGAAAGCACTTTGATAGAACTTTTCCTTATTTTCCTTTGAACCACGTAGTGTGCGCTTTGGTTCATGTACGGATGGGTTCAATACATTTAGCATGTCAAATGTGCAATACACGTGTTGGCCAGTAATCATTACTGTGTACAATCTTCCGCCATGGATGTGCATGCAACAAGAAAACTTGTTTTGAGTATGGTTATCCCTGGACCGAAGAGTCTAGGGAAAAACCTTGATGTTTATTTGCGTCCTCTCATTGATGAACTAAAAATGCTTTGGAATGAAGGTGTTGAAACATATGACATACGAACGAAGCAGAATTTTTAGTTGAAAGTTGCATTGATGTGGACTATTAGTGATTTTTCGAGATATGGCATGTTATTTGGATGGAGTACACATGGTCTAATGTCTTGTCCATACTGTATAGGTCAAACTAAATCTTTCAGGCTTAAAAATGGAGGGAAAACTTCTTTTTTTGATTGTCATCGTCAATTCCTACGACCCGACCATGCATTTAGAAAACAAAGAGACAAGTTTTACAAAGGTAAAGTTGAGAAGAATATGACACAACATAGGCTAATCGGTGAAGAGTTGCGAAGTATAGTGGAGAACCTTCCATACATTGCAAGTGGCAAAGCTGATAAAAGGAAAGAAATCAAAGATTTTGGCCATAGCCATAATGGGTGAGAAGAAGCATTTTCTGGGAGTTGCCTTACTGAGATAAAAATCTCATAAAGCACAATTTAGATGTGATGCATATTGTAAAGAATGTATTCGAAAATATATTCAACACAGTTTTGGATATAAAAGGAAAAACTAAAGATAACTTCAAGGCTAGGAAGGATTTGGAACTTTATTGCATTCGTCCAAAGCTTCATATATATAAAGATGAAAGAGGAAAACTATTCATGCCAAAGGCCTCCTATAGCTTAACTAATGTACAAAAATGAGAAGTATGCAATTGGATTAGGAATTTAAGAATGCCTGATGGTTATGCATCAAACATTTCACGTTGTGTTAAGGGTGATTGTGAGTTCTATGGAATGAAAAGTCATGATTGCCATATTTTTATGCAAAGATTGCTACCGATTGCATTTAAAGACTTGTTGCCCAAAGTAATTTGGGAAGCTTTAACTGAACTTAGCCATTTTTTTTGGGATATATGCTCTATTGTTTTGAGGGTAAAAGATATGGTGCAATTGGAACAAAACGTTGTTGTGACATTATGCAAGCTTGAAAAGATTTTTCCATCGGGATTTTTTTGATTCAATGGAACATTTACCCGTTCATTTAGCAAATGAAGCGAAGGTTGGAGGTCCTGTGCAGTATCGTTGAATATATCCTTTTGAGAGGTAGCGCATGCTTCAATATTTAATTTACCTTCTATAGTCTTAATGATATTGATTTCGTGTATCACAGGTTCCTACACCACTTAAAAAAGAAAGTGAAAAATCGAGCTCATGTTGAGGCATCTATTGTGGAGGCATACTTAGTAGAGGAAACGTCAACTTTTTTCTCTTTATATTTTGATCAAAATATTCCAACAAGATTGAATCGTGTGTTGAGGAATGATGACGGAGGTCTTATTGATCCCCAAGGGAAACTATCAATTTTTACCCACACTGGACGACCCTTTGGCATTCAACGTCATAATAGCACATTAATGACGAATGAGGAATTTAGAGTAGCATCGACGTATGTGCTCTTAAATTGTGAGTAAGTAACCCCTTTTATAGCGTAAGTTGTTATAATTACATTTGTAGTATGTATATTGAACTGTATGCTTGATTAGCTGCATTTATAATTTCTCATGGCACATGTAGGGTGTTTGATGAACATATGAGAATGTTGTATCCCCAAATGTCTGATGCACAATTTGATGGTTTACGGGAAGAACATTTATCGGGTTGGTTAAGGGAGTATGTAAGTGGTTTCGCAAGTATTGTCTCAATTAACGTGAAAAAGTATATTGTAAAATGAATTCTAATGCATATTATTTCTTTTTGTTCAGGTTTTGGACAATCATAATAAAGTTGATAATGGCATAAAGGCTTTGGCTCTGGGTCCCTCACGTAGAGTGAATTGTTATAATGGATATTTTGTCAATGGTTTTAAGTTTCACACTTTAGATTATGGTTTTCACAAAACAACAATGAATAGTGGTGTGTCGGTACTAGGAAGTTGTCATAATGACTATGAGCGTGTCTACTATGGTATGTTAACTGAAATATTGGAATTGGATTATTTAGGAGATGTTGGGAACAAGGTAACCGCATTCAAGTGTGATTGGTTTGACATCAATGGTGGAGTTAGAGTCCATCGATGATTCGGTCTTGTCGAGCTTAATCATAAGAAGAAATTACAAACAAATGATGTATTTATACTTGCTCAACAAACTCAACGAGTATATTACACGTTTTTCAACGAAGGCTAGAGATAGACTTGACTGGTGGGCGGTTGGGAAAACAAAAGCAAGAAATGTTCCCAACATACAAGGAATTATATCAGAGCATGAAGAGTGTAATGTGTGGGTGGAACTTGCATTCCAAGAGGATCAACCACCATCTACCCAGAAAACTGTTCGAATAAATTCAGAATTTGATAGCCAAAATTTAGTTCGTACTGATATTGGGGCTGATGAAGTGGATGTGGTTGAATCTAGGATATTTGATGTACATTCTGAAATGCATGATATAGAAGAAAATACACAACCGGAGGACATTGACACAGCGATGGTTTCATAACAAGTGCAAGTGAAGGAGGAAATTGTACTATTATTATTCCTGTAAGTTTGAGTTCATTTTTTAGTTTATTGTTCTTGTCATAACTTCATAATTTTCATTGGCTGAATGTAGGAAACATTTGACATGTTTATGGAAAAGGGAATAATGGCCAATCAAGATCAAGGAGACGGATGGAAAAGAAGCGAAGCACAACTGAGAAGCATGTCAGTTTAAGTGTTCTGCAGCAGTACTTTTCTGGTAGCTTGAAGGATGCAGCACAAAGCATTGGTGGTAAGTCTTAGTGTTAACTTGTTTCACACAATGTCGACTTTCTCAATCACCACTTATGCTGTTTAATCAGCCGGGGCTATATCTTCTGCATTTCCTTCTCCAAAATATAAAACCCATTATCGTGAGAGTTGCATTCACTATCACATTGTTGGGTGTGCTTATTAGTGCTTATAAGTACCAGACATTTCTGTATTTTGTGGCTTAAACTAAATAAATTGTGGATCCAACTTGAATGCAATGACTGTGGCTCCTACTTTATTATGATATTGCTATTGCTTGGATTTGGAGACTGCTCAATGATGCATCTACAAAATGTGTAATCTTTATTACAATTTCAGGTGGATTTGTAATAGTTATGTTTTATGTGCCAAATATTTATTAATGAAGTTGATCTATTGTTGCTTTTCTCTAGCATATGTGCCTTAAAGCCCCTTTCGTTATATTTTCTTTTACACCTGGTTATTATTGGGCAAGTATCATCGTGTTGGTGTCATTAGCTAGAGGTTAGGTGCAGTTCCTTCCATAATTTCTACTTTCTGAACCCTTTAGCTTTAATTAATTCTCTATCATTGTTGTAGTTTGATAAAAAAGGAAAGGAAGAAAAAGGTGTTGTGCATAAAGAAAATGTGGCAGATAACTTGCTACTGTTTGTTTCTCCTAGTTAAGATTGAGATTTGAAATGCAGTAGATTGATGCTCATATATTCTCTGTCTAAGTTGCGAAATTTCATGTTATAATTGTGATGCTTCAATTGAAACAATTTTCTTAAAAGGGATCATTGTTAAACATGTTATCGTACACTCTAAATTTTCCAGGTATGATCCAGCTACTGGAATTTATGGTATGGATTTCTATGTTGTTTTGGAGTGCCCTGGTGACCTTGTGGGCCATTGTCGTAGATGTAAATCTCGAGTTGGAATTCAGCACAGGGTCAGAAAAAAGGGCTGATGAAGTGGTTCCAGGTTAAATACGAAGGGC
Source organism: Fraxinus quadrangulata (assembly GCA_903798255.1). NCBI lineage: Eukaryota > Viridiplantae > Streptophyta > Magnoliopsida > Lamiales > Oleaceae > Fraxinus > Fraxinus quadrangulata. The sequence continues at coordinate 72,927 of CAIGRB010098502.1, forward strand.
TAAAGTGTTTTTGATGGGAAGCTTTACATTTGAAAGGCTCAAACTGGAGAGAAGATGGTTCAAAGGTGCAAGGAAATTTGTGGAGAGCACAGCAAGTTCATTCAGTATTGCTTGATATCGGCCGTGGAATATTTTCATGTAATTTTACTTGTAAATATGATATTTGATTAAGTCATTAGCTAGAACTTTGTGAAGATAGATAATGTGGATAATTGTGCACTCTCCTTTTGCATATAAATATGATCTTTGATTAACTCCTAGTGTTGTTTAGTTAGCTAAGTCATTGGCTGAAATCTCGAACTTTTACATTATACCAATCTATAGTTGTGAAGAGCAAGAAACTATGTAGTTCTTTCACTTATACAATGAGGCACATACAATTTGAAAGACGACTATGAGACGGACAAAAAAAAAAAGAAACTTGTACCAAAACATGCAACAGTAATGAAAACTCAACCTACTGATGCAAGAAGCAAAAACGTGGAAATAGGAAAAATCAAGGTCTTGGTTGATACGAACTCCTCCATATCTTATATGATAGATCGTAGATTCAAAGAGTAGAACTTATCGGATTCAGTCAAGCGTTTAAATAAAAATTTATTTAAATAGAAATATAAAATATAAAATTCTAACAAAAATTCAAAAAAATTAAAATTAAAATTAAAACTCTGAAAAAAAATAAAGATCATAAAAGTTTCTAGAAAAACAAAAAAATATAAAAAATAAAAATAGTCCCAACTTATAGATTATTTATATAAAAAAGTTTTAAAATATTTAAATGAAAACGGACAAAAATATTTTAAGTACACGCGTTAGTTTTATTATTATTTCCTATATTTGAAATCAAACGACTATAAAAAAAGGGGGAGTGTATTGGATCTAGGCTTGGGCTAGCACGAGATGTTGTCCGGGCCAGCCCGTGCCTAGATCCGCCCCTGGTTACGATCTTCAATCTTTTACCAACCTTCTTGTAGAGAACTTATCCCTAGAGTTTGAAGTAAGTAATTAACAACCCTCCCCCCATTAAGAACTCGATACTAACAACCTCCAAGTCTTTTATTGTATTCTTCAAAGTCTGAACATGTGATTCGTTCAATACACTTCAAGTGTATTGTGTCACATTTAACTATTCTTCAAATACGTCATTGTCCTTGAATTCTCAATAATTTGCTCCTCGCCATTTCCAGTTCATAACATCTTGATCCGACACAAGTTTAAAAAGTTCACTATGTAGTCCCCAAAATTTCCAAATGTCAACTTTGCCTCCATAAACTCAAGAATTTCATCCAATTGCTTGAACACTTCTTCCGATTGATTGATTGCAATCCGAATGATATTCGACTACCACAAATCAAAATCTAAGTAAGCTCAAAATCACTTTATCCATGTTTGGGGAATTTTAAGTCAATTCTGACTGCATCAATTTTTTTTTTTTTAATTTTCCTTCATTCTTAACGTCGAGTTTGAAACTTTCGGTCAAGAGACACACATGCTTACTTTCTCTATGACAATTTCAAAGATAAGAAAGGCAGGACTAGTAAACAAATTTCAGCTGGGATTCAATCATACGAATTAAAAGGGAAAATGAATATATATATATTGTTTTAATGAGAAGTCAAATTTTACATATATATTTAAGATGAAGCTTTAAAAAACATGTTTCGAACTAGAAGGGAAGAATTAATTTCAATGCATTATTTCATTTAAATTAATTATAAACTAACATCATTTTTACTAATATCATACCTTAACTATCAATAAATACATTTGTTTTGTGCAATGAATAATTTCTTTCTAAAGCCCTGTTTGACACCCATTTTGGGTGGAAATTTTTTTTTGGAATAGTGATTGATTGAAGATTATGTGGTTAAAAAGTACGGAGATTTTTTGGATTTATGTATAATATTATTTTATTGATAGAATGTGTGGTTGAAATGAAGAAAGAGAAAAAAAATGAGAAAGAAAATGAAAAAAAGGGTGTCAAACGGGGGCTAAACTAACTCAATTTTAACCTTTATATTTTATTTTTAGACAAAAATTGACTTTCAAAATATCATCTATAATTCCAAAATTTCTTCATCTAAATTATCCCTCCCAAAATTTCAACCCTTCCCTCCAATTTTTCCTTGTACATATGTTCCCTCATTTCCCTCCCAATTAGTGTATCCCATTTTCCCGCATTTCCACCGCACACCGTCATCTACCCATTCTTCCTGCTCAACATATGAAGACAACTTCCTCACTACATTTCAACCATTTGATCCTTCTCAAAACTCATACCTACGTTAACTTCAACTGAGGATGACTACTAGAGTAAGATGGAGTTCCATGCCTAGGGTGCCCAGATTACAAGATGAGGAGGATAATGACTGGAGTGAGAATAGATATGAGGATACTGATAGGTCTTTTTCTGCAGATGATAATGATGGACTTGATTGTAGAAAAAAGGGTCCCAACCATGGTAGCAACGTTTGTGCCGATGAAAATGGAAGAATTCCTTTAACAGTGGGAGACAATAGGTATTCATACGAACTTTTTTTCTGGGGATTTCAGTTTGAATGCAAAATGGTATCACTGATTTTAAATGGAGTGAATGACTGTGGGAGATAGGAAGCATATTTTGGCTTCTCATGTCCATATTCTAGTTAATAGAACAGGGTATATTTTGGATTGCCGTTTTTTATTTTCTTCCATGTTATGATTTTTATTGTTCTTTTTAAATTCAGGAAATTTTGTGTATTCTTTATGCATTGAAAGTCTACATTAGCAATTTTGAATGTACCATTGTGTTGTGGTTTAGATGGCCGGCTAGTCATGTGAAAGTATCAACATAAATGAAATACACAGCTATACAAATGTTTTCTCGTTCGAGTGACTTGCATTTCTCCTTTTATTTGTGATAATAAAGAAGAAATAAAAGTGTCTTCTTCTTGATTGCTACTAATTAACTGTCCATCTGTCGCAAAATATAGATGCTGTAAAAATATTTAGTAGCTTTGTACGTCTATATGTTTATATATATACTATATCTGTGAAGACTTATAATGTATGTGTAGTTGTCAAATTATAAATTTTATAGATTGTCAAACTTTAGACTTCCTACGCTGTGTTTCTATACTGGAGGTACCTTTATCATAACTCATTATTTATAACAGTCTTTGAAGGACAAAATATGTCCTTTAAAGAAGAGTAATGCATTTACTAGGTTGTGTATACTATGTTGGAAAATGGCTTTTGGCAGCTGTAGAATATCAAGCTTATCAGCATGAGATAGAGGGTAACAACTTCAACAAGGCTATAAATCCAAGATTGGTTGGACTAACATTTAGAACTGAGATGTATACCAACGGGAAAATTGGTTTATGCATTATCTATGATGGTTGATATGATTCTCCTCCAATGCCTGCATTTGATACTTTTTATTTGGAAGATCATATCAAATGTAGGCGTTAGAGGAAAATATATTCTCGGGTTTGAAAATTTTTCACAATAGTTACAAGGGAGAGAGCTAGATCCTCGAATCTCAGGATATGGAACCAACCATTAATGGCTTCATCATACTTTTGATAGTGTTTTGTTAACTAAGTTGGTGCTTGTGATGAGGAGGAAAATGTCCATGAACGAGTCTATCTCATATATGTTTCTTTATATCTGCATTCTCTTCTTGTTTTGCCTGATTGTTCTTAACTCATCTGGGATCATTATTTTTTTTGGGCCTTTGATTTGATTAACAAGTTTGTGCAATGGATTCATCTACCAACCTTTAAAGGGAAAATTTACAATTTTGGTAAAGCAATGGATTGTGACCCATTACGATTTTCTCCAATCCAAAGTAAGCCGATAACTTGTACATCTTTGCAAAAAATTGCTAAAAGTGAGGTGTAATTTAATTTGCTTAGCTGAAGACTATTTTCCTGGCTTTCTTGCATGTGATGAGGAGGGTTGGAATTCATTCCCTGCAATTGATGATGCTTTTCATGGGATTGGGATCAATCTGGACAATGCAATTTCATGGTTTTTTTATTTTTTTTATTTTTTAAGTCATGGCCATTATGATTTTGTATGCTTGTAGATTCATTACTATCTCGGCATCACGTTCTGTAAGTGCCAATTTGAAAGCTTACTTGGGAGGACCTTATCGTACGTTTAGTTTGGTGCCGGTTGACACAAAAAAGTTCTTGTGGGAAAGATTCAAGGTAATATAAGTTTCTTCTAAATATACTTATTGTCCTTATAAATTTTCATTTTTTTTCTGTACTAATGGTTGGTACCTATATTAGCAACAATACTCATGGTCAAAAAATAAAGATAATGAGGCGAAGAAGGCGTGGAATATTGCCTCAACTGATCGACTAAGAGAGATATATTTTGTTTGGCTCGAAAGAAGGCTCAGGAAAATAGTAGGTCTCGAAATATAATTGATTGGAAGGGATATGGACCACCGTGGTTAAGTGTAGAGCACTGGAATGATATAATTGAGAAAAAGTGGAATAATGAAGGATGGAACAAGAAGTCTAAACTTGGCCGTGATAACCGGTTGACTGTGAAGTCAGGAACCATCACTAAGCACATTGCCGGTTCAATCACAATTGCTGCCCACTAGATGAGGCTGGTAATGTTTAACTTTCATGATGAAATTTAATAGATGATTGACATGTTATACATAAGCATCTTATTCTATATATTATGTTCAGTTTTTACCGAAATGTCATTTGTTAGAAGAGCGTTTTCTATCCATTTTATGCTAGATGGAGGAAAAATCATCACGTTGTCTGAATTTTATTTGGGAAAAATCAGCATGTCAGGTCTTTATTTTCAACTTGCTCTGGCTGAAATCAATCTGGGAAAATCATGTTTTTACTTCAATGCGAGGAATTTATGTACATTATGCATGACACGCTATTTGATTTATTCCTAATCAAGAATCTTTTAAACTAAACTCTTCATTTATTGATTGTTTTCAGCATGAGAAATTAGGCAAGCCACCTACTGCTTCACAGTTATTCGAACGTGTACACCGTCGAAACAAAGGAGATGGAGACTTCGTAGACAACAAGTTACAAATTGTGTGGGTAAGTAGAAATTGACTTGTGATTTTGATTGGATTCTACACTCAAAATTGCATATTATGAGCTAACTAGTCCTAGTTCTACCTAAATGGTGGTTGGATAATTACCTTCTTGGAGTTTTCTGGACTCATTATTTGGTCATGTACATTAAGTTAGTCAGGAACTTCGTAAAAGTAATAGTGTCACCACTTCATTTGTTCTATCTTGTTTCTATATATTGTTGGTTTTGTTATAATAAAGAACTTTATTTGTGACTTTCAGTTAAGTGAAGTTATAGTTTGTGGTAGCACTAAATAATTTTTAATTCATTTTGATACCTTGTCATTGATATTTGATGTAAATCATCATTTATCTAGAACTGATTGGTGATACACAAAACATGATTTTATGATTTTGGCTTGAATGACACTTCAAATTTTATGGTTTTGGCTTGTTTGCATTTTGCCCATTGGAATGGGATTAATCGTGACATGGTCTATTTACATCTGAACCATTCTACTATGTTTATGAGAGAGATCTCCACCTTATGGTTTGTGCTAGAAATGGTATGGCAGAATGATATCATATGCTTGTCAACTTAAATCTCCAATATATCTTTTGCCTTCATGGCCTTGTAAGTCAAGCAAGTTTATTTGATAAGAAACCTTAGGTTCATAAATCCTCCAGATTTTAAAAATTTTAATACTTTAAAAAACCCCATAGTCGACTTCTATAAAGTTTCCCTAGACAACAATAACAGTTAGCAAATCATGTTTTACCTCTTTAAAGAAGAGACTACATCAATAGGGGTTCTTGAATCCACACTTTTCCTCCAAGCTTTGTCCAGCTCTAGTGCAAATTGATAGCTATCCTACACCACGAAGAAAACTAATTGAAGATGATTTCAAGTTCAGAGCTAGAAAGAAAGCTAAATACAACAAAGTGAAAAAATAATAAAATTATCCGTTATAAATGCGTACCGTATTTTCTGAACAGGGAGTTGCAAAAGGGAGAGAGAACTACTATGACATAATTGCAAGCATAAGAAATTCAAGCTACGATGTCTAAAGAAATAACTTTTAATTCATTGTGACTTTGGGTCTAAAGAAATTTGGTTGATTTGTTGATAGCATTGTTTAATCCATTTTGATACCTTGTCATTGATATTTGATGTAAATCATCATTTGTCTAGAACTGATTGGTGATACACAAAACATGTTTTTATGGTTTTGGCTTGAATGACCCTTCAAATTTTATGGTTTTGGCTTGTTTGCATGTTGCCCATTGGCAACGTTTAGATTCACTTGTAATATAATTAGTGCCTTTTTTCGTCTTATAAAGTTGAGTTGCTTTTCGTTTTATAGGAAAAATATGACACTTCAATTCATGAAATATATGGTTCAAATGTGTCACAACCTGAAATTGACATTGAAGCATGGTGTGAAGCAACTCAAGGTCCTTGTAAGGGTGGTCGCTTGTATGGCCTTGGTATTGAACGAAAATCTTTGCAAAAACATGTCACCTCCTCTGGTTCACCTAATGTTTCATATGATGAACACGTTGATTTCATCACTTTACAAGAGGAATTTCGTTCTGCTTGTGAGAAGATAGATAAACTTACAAAGGACAATAATGAATTACTTCAAAAAATGGAAGATGGTGGGCGAGAAGAAGTGCATTGAATTCGAACAAACCATACTTCAAATGTTGGGACAAAGGAATGGATCACGAGATTAGTCATTTGAGCACAATGATCTTCAATGGTTAGGCATAGTAAATGTTTATTTTGTTAATAAAAATTTACCATTGAATGTGTAGATTTTTCTTTTGCTAATTAATCAAGTGTATAACTTCAGTATTGACTTTTGAAATGGAAGCAAAACTGATCATATTTTGTGTAACTTTGAATCTTGAATTAATGGAATGAAAATATTTGTATTTCGTATTTTTATTTTTTATTTTGTACTTTTTGTAAATAGTTTTATTCACAATAGAAATTTCTTACTATAATAATTAATGATTTTTTTTTAAATGTCATCCAAATTAGCGACGGAAATAAAAATGAAATATTTGTAGCTATTTAGGAACAAATAGTCCGTATGAAATACGTTGGTAGTTAGCGACGGAAACAAAAACGAAATATTTGTAGTTATTTAGAAACAAATATTTTCGTATGAAATATGTTGGTAGTTAGCGACGGAAATAAAAATGGAATATTTGTAGCTATTTAGGAACAATTATTTCCATAGGTAAATATGTTGATAATTAGCAACGGGAAAAAAACGGAAGATTCGTAGGTATTTAGGAACAATTAGTGCCGAAGGAAAATATGTTTGTGCTTAAGGACGGAAACAACAACGAGAGATGCGTAGGTATTTTAGGAACAAATAATTAAACCGTCGTTATTTACAAACAAATTAGCGACTATATTTCCGTCACCAATTAGCGACGGATATTTCATTGGTGAACAACGACACTTTCATTCCGTCTCTATTTTATCGACAGATGAATAAACCCGTCGCTCATTTTACCGGCGGGCTGTTTGCCGACGGATGAAATCTATCTCTAAAGGTTATTGCCAACGGATTCCAGGGCTTCAGCGATGCATATTTCCATTCTGAAATCGCATTTTTTGTAGTGTTTGTTTAGGGAATGTTATTACGTATTATGCCAATATCATAGTTCTCCTTATTATAATTGGCTTATGGTCGAACCTAATTTTTTAATCTAATTATTTCGTTAGTACAATAAATGTAAAATTAATCTACCATAATGCACTGAGAATGAAAATAAAGAATGTTGAGAATAAATGTATAGTTTGAACTCTTATCTCAAATGTGTAATATTTTATAACGCGATTTGTTGATTTTATTGTGAATCTTGATTGGACAATTCTCTTAACATTAAGAGGAGGAATTAAGAAGCTGAAAAATAATGTACAAATGTATCATCATCTAAATCATCGCAAAAGATCATTCAAACCATAAGTTTGAAAGATAATTTATTTAGATGCATCTATTGACGAAAGAAATCAATAATATCTCACACATTAGTTTTAAATGCTCCTAGAGGACAATTAATTCATATGATATTTGATGGCACACTTGAAGCATGATGATATTCGATTTTAACATAAAAATTTTCAAACGAAAATGGAGCAATTAAAAAAGATGATCCTATTAAGGAAGCTTATACTCTTGATGAATATTTAGACATAACAAATTATAAAACTTAGAGGTTCAAGTACTTCATATATTGAAAATTGAGATATTTTAATAAGTTGTTATTATGGGAAAAGAAAAACAAAAGAAAAAGTTGTCGATAACATTTTTGTACATAATGTACCGCTTCATATTATGAATAACGATGATATCGAAATAAATTTATAGAAGTATATCGATTGAAATAATAGTTGGTCAAATAAATGATGTGATCGTACTAAAATTGAATTTACTAGAAAAATTTGAAGTTTCTAGACGTGATTCTAATAAAATTGAAATTACAAAAGAAACTTAAAGTTTCTGGATCTAAAGTCTAAACATTTAAAAGTGTGTACTTATGCGAAAAAAAAAAAAAAAGTAAAGTTGTAATATGAAATGTATGACCTTTTAGATAATGAATTTTGTGAATACTTGTATATATAGATAAGTTATCATGTGATGGATGTAATCACAAATCTTTACCTTATTAACATGACAATGCATAAAATTTGATATGCACGTAATAAATGTGACTATAGACAATTTATTTTATATAAATTTAATACTATCATTGAAGGATATAATATGCCCGAAGCATATAATTCAGGTGATATTATCACGAGAAGGAATAAATACGTATTGTATTCTTTTTTAATTGACCAATGTTTTGTCATATTGGAATTCTTTGGCAAGGTTTTTAATAAGATAACTTTTGTAGCGTATTTAAAAGAATAATGTACTATTTTTCTTTCATTAGGAATTTTTACAGGATTTTTCCTAGTAAAATTTTAACGAGGTATATTCTTTGTATAATAAATGTCCATAACCTAAATAACATTTACCCTCAAAATAATATTTTGATATGTAGGAAACTCCTGAACAGATTAGCAAGAGCTATTTTCTGAATCATCATATTACTACAGTCATCAAGTTTTCTCCCACTTAATTTTCTTGACAATGTTTTAACGAGGCAAATGTTTTGTAATGTGTCATTCTAGGGGTAATGTTTTAAATGCTAAGTTTATTAGTGAATGACAATTGTATTTCTGCAACTCTAGAAATTACTACCATTATATCTTTAATCATTCTCTATAAATATGAGACTTTGGCTCTCAATAAAATACACAAATTTATTGGATTTTATCGTTGGTTCTCTATTTTTCTCTCTAATTTATAACACTTATGAAGTTTTAGTATACCCCACCATCGGGGTTGGCCCTTCCATGTTTCAATTTATCATGTTGTTTCTTGCTTGTCTATGGATTCAACACCAATTAAAAATGTTACTTAGATATGTCTTGATTCCATGCATGTAAATAATTGTGTGGAGTGTTTTTGGCTAACAAGTGGAACTTAAGTAGGAATCATCAATGAGAAATCTAATCCCAATTATTTGTCCTAACAAAGGCATTGCACTAATCACAAAAGAATGAGGTAAATGTGTAGGAATAATCGACCTTCATTCATTAACTATAATAAATTGGAAAACTGACATTGAACGGTGATTCCTACCTTATAGTAGAGAGAAGAAACAATAGAAAGAAGATACCATCGTTGACACCACCGATGACTTAGCAGAATAACTACCTATAGGTGAGCTGAAAATAAAAATCAAAAGAAAAATAGTGTAAAAGGAGTCAGGCAGAATAAAAAGAAAAATTCATATTTATACTTTTTATATGAGCTCATGAGTAATGATAAAAATAAAAGTGTTGCGCTTCCGGTCTAAGTCTTGGACATTTAACTCAGGGACTTAGATTTCCAATGAGGGTTATTAGACTAGATAAAATCTCGAAGATGTATTTTATTGAAAGAATTTATGATTGAAAATGAGTTCAAAAAAGAAATGAATTAAAAAAAAAGGGGGTTCAAAAGGGGTTTATTTTGTTCATTGTATCGCATCAAACATATCTAATAGCATTCCAGTCTTAGCCCCTGTTTTTTTTCATTTTTCATCCATAAAAATGAAAAATATGACCTCTATCCATCACATCAAGCCATCAATTTTGAATTTCTATCTCTTGTGTGAAATCCAATAAAAGCTATATTTTTCAATCTCATTCTGTAATAATATGCACCAAATGGAGCCTTACTCTAAAAGCCACCTTTCACATCTAAAATAAAAAACTTGTGATACAAGTCATTCCATCTCCTCACATGCATGGCATAGGCTTTTTATCCGGTATGGAAAAGTGAACCTTCCCGACCCAAGGATGAAATGCAGGGTTTGCATGACACTTGTGCGAAATCATGTAAAAACTGATTAATCTTTTTTATAAGTGAGTCACATCAAATTCCTGAAAACATGCACTTTGAAAATTTTGAGCTCAAAAAGTCAAGTCAGGTAGGCGTCAGCGTACAGTCCATGAAAACTAATGCTGGAACTTTTTCTGCGTGTGTGTCTGTAGAACGCGTATTTGAAGCTGCATGCATGACAAAGAAGCTCTAGCTGTTTTCTGCAAAACCTAATTCTATGTTAAATTTGTACATTGCGCGTAGACAATATGTATGCTTTTATTAAATTATTCTCACACATGAGTTTCTCTCTCGCTCTCTCAAAATCCTGGAAGCTGCTTCCAGATAAGAATCCTATGTTCTCTTTCTTTATGCATTCTATTTTAAATTTGTACAGATGCAGATATATTGTAAAATATTAAATATATATGTTTCCATGAAGAGTCTATATATTATTTTGTTATAGCAATTAATTAATATAAGCCCATGTGAGTAAATGACTTGACAGCTCATGAGAGGCCAGAATTTCAAATTTTACCAAAGATTTAATTTACTTGTGGTGTAAGTCAAGAACTCTAAAAATGGACATTTATAGTTTATTATATATCCACTCTATTTATTGATGCATATGGTGACTGCATGTGTTGGGTTTTGAAAAACTTGACATTTCTCAGCTGTGCACATGACCATTTGGTCCATTTTCACCAATTACTATTAATTCATAGACAATACCTTATTATATAAAAAAATATTTACATAAATATATATGATATTATATGGGAATATTGATTTGATCAGAATTTTCATAAATGTATATGCTATCAACAAAGATATCGATATAGAGGGTGTTTGATGCACATTATTGAGAATAAAATGCATTTTATGATATGATGTGATGGAAAATATGTGTTTAAAAAATAAGGAAATTTTTTGAATTTGCGTGTAATATTATTTTATTCAATAATGTGTGGTTGAAAATAAGTTTTGAAAAAATATATTTTGGTAAGAATGTGTATCAAACATGTACATAGTTTTTTGGTTGCATATTTTGTTAATTGAGCGTTGAGCAAGTTCAATTATGGAAAATGTATTTCAGTCCTTCACATAGGATACTTCGCCCCTATTTGTTTCTCATTTTTTATCTATAAAAATGAAAAATATGACCGTTATCCATTACATCATGCCATCAATTTTGAATTTCTCTTTCTTGTGTGGGGGTCCAATAACGAATATATTTTTCATTCTCATTTTATAATAATGTGGCTCAAACGGGCTCTTAAAGTATTATAGGAAGATTCATGTGCTATTAATTTGTAATTCAATTTTTGACAAAAACTTAACATAATATGTTACTGATTTGTTAACATTAACACATAATAACGGTGGGTAAAATTTAATTTCTGAAACTATGATTTCAAATTGGAAATAATTTATTACTCCAAGAAAGATTCGTGTACGACCTCAAGAAAGAACACAAAATAATTAAAAGGAGTATATAAATTAAAATGCCAAGTTAAAAAAGAATTATTGCTTTGCTGTAACACCATTAAGAGCCTATTTAAGAGGCAGTCAATTCAAACTTGCTTAAAAAGAGGGTTTACCATTGTCATTGGAAGAAAAATTAGACTTCTGTTTTTTATTTAATTATAAAAACTACATTAATATATCTGTCATCCAACATGCTACATGTAGACATACAAATTCCTTGACTAGATGGATCTTCTCATCACATCAAGGCCCCCCTTTCCCCTCACCCCACCTACCATCTATAAATATATAAAACCCCGGAATTTCTTGCAAAATCACTACAACTTGTATTCCCTCCTCAACCCAAAAGAACACGAATATCCAAAAGTTTCGTTGAAATTGTTCGTCCGAAAACTTTCCAAAAAGCCAATCATAGGTTTTTCTGTCGATTAACATTGTCTATCATTTTTGAGATAACAAATTAGTGATTTATGTTTTCCGATCAAGATATTTGAACGTATTGTAAAAGTGGTGTGAAGATCAAGACTGTCTAAATTTCATCAAGAAGTTTTCTTAATTCTTGCAGCTTTCAAAGAATGGTGAAAAGTACACAAATCAAGATCCAATCAGGCACAGAAAAAGCCAAAAGTACAACTCCATTATCATCTTCTTCATGCAAAAAGAAGTACAAGGGAGTTAGAATGAGAAGTTGGGGATCATGGGTTTCTGAAATTAGGGCTCCTAATCAAAAGACAAGAATTTGGTTGGGCTCTTATTCTACCCCAGAAGCAGCTGCTAGAGCATACGATGCTGCCCTATTGTGCCTTAAAGGTTCCTCAGCCAACCTTAATTTCCCTCTCTCTTCATTACAAGAAAACCTTAATCCTAATACCTTAATGTCCACAAAATCCATCCAAAAAATTGCAGCAGCTGCAGCAGCATCAGATAATTCTAAATTTCTTGAAAAACCCACAAATTTAAACTCTCCATCACCACCTAATTCTCTTCCCTCCACGTCATCGTCACCATTGTTATCATTTTCAAGTTGCAGTCACATTGAAGAAGAAGATCATGTTCCTTTGGGATCTTCTTTTGATGCTCAGTGGTACAACTTTGATTCACCAAAGTACAATGATATGCTCAATGGGGAGTTTTTTGATCCATTGATGATTCAAGATTCAAATGAAGATAGTTATGATATTCGTTTATGGAGCTTCTACTGATCAAGAAAATCACGAATTCATAATCATATTTATTTCTTTATTTATACGATTAATTATTTCTTAAAGACATTACTGACAGTGTCACAGTGACAAGAAATTTCTTTAGTACTGTGTAAGCGTAATTGCATTTATCAGGAAATTAATTGAAGGATTCATGGAGAGAAACATATTTCCTACACTCTTCCCAGTGAATTCTCATACGTTGAATCAAAATTAATTTTTCTTTTTTTTTATTTTTTTCCAGTTGTTCAATTAATATTCCTAGTGACTTAGTCCTTATATGGAAAATTTTGAAACATTGCTAAAAAATTAAAGTCAAAATCAACAATTAATTTTAATCACATACTTTATTAGAATCACAATTTTATCAACATTTTAAGAACAAATTTCATCATTTTTTAAAATCAAAATTCGCTAAAATTCATATTTGTTGAGCCTTGAAAAAAAATTGAAAAATTGGTCGAGGTTCTTCCACTTCCCCCTTTTCCAAAAAGCTCTTAAGTTTTCATTCACCTAAAATTATTATTTTATCCCTGAGATAATAGTTCATCACTGAGAAAAATATGACATCACCAATGGACTTCATAATATTATCATTTATGGAAAGGATGCTATTTTGAAGTGACCTTTGACTAATTATCAACTTCGCTGTGAAAGTAGCTATAGAAATCGTCAACAATACTATCATCAACTCTTTTATATGTGACGAACTAGCTATTGGAGTCGATACTCATCCATCAATGGAATGTCCACTTGTGATACTAATTACAACGATCCAATTCTCCAACATTATTCACATTCTTGTTGAGACACGAACCAAAATCTTAAATTTCATTATCTCAAGTCACTTAAGACTATAGTTAATTTATAACTTTGCTATATGATAACAAAATTTTGAAACCCTATTCAACTACTTTGGTTTAGAAGTCCTTTATCCGTTTTCAATTTTTTTTCATCAAAAACATTTCAACTATCTAAATCAGATTTAAGATGAATTTATATTAATTTATTGTCTTTGTTACATTGTTTTTAGCAAATACCACTAATGTGAGTAACTTTTCCTCTTAGAAATAAAATCAAGTGAAGCAACAAATTTTAAATTCATACATTCCATTCGACTTGCAATCTTAATACGAGAAGTCAACTATACGTTTAAATTTTAACAAGAATTTTACTTGTCAATAATTAAGGCAACATATGTAACAAGAATTTTACTTGTCTAGCTAGATTGATGGACGAGATGAAATAGTGAAAGAAAATTCTATTTAAATTTTAAAACAATTTTGTAGATGGATTTGTCCTCTTGTAAAGTGTATAGGTACATGCTCATTTGTCTATATTATACATTGTTCCTGGTCTTTTCAAGAAAATATTGTAGGGCATTGTCACAAGATTGAAGATTTGGATTTGATAAATCTATTGCTACACATTGAATTGAATGTTTGTCCTATTACTTTTTTTTTTTTTTGAGAAAATGGGAAAGAAAAGCAATTTAGAAAAAATAAAATATTTTGGCGTCTAGCGAACATGGCACTGCCCATCTGGGGATTATTATTTCAAGTTCATTAGAACAACATATCATGTGATCTTAAAGCATCAATTCATCAAAAAATTTGTTTTATTTCTAGAATGGCATATGAGACATTAGATCCAAGTTTTTGTTCTACCTTTTTTCGATTTACTTTAAATAAGATGGTGAAATTTGATTAATTGTCAAGAATAAAACTGAACCAAGGTAAACTGGTGCAACCCAAAGACTTTCACTTAATCTAAAAAGTTATACTATCTTCTCCATTCATCGCTTTCGTTCAATCTGATTGTAAAATGTAATTTATACTAAACCAATAATATCACTTAAAGTTAGAACTCAATGATTTTTACAAAATTAGATAGATATGGAAACTTACCGGGAGCATTTGAAGATCAATCAAACGGAGAAATTGACTGATGTAAAAGCATTTGTTAATCAATTAACAAAGAAAATTGATTGGAATAGAAATCTGATTTTCTCTCTCTTAACCCTCTTAATTTAATATACGTAATTGATGAAAATGTACCTCTTTACTAACCAATTGGATTTTATTTTTTTAAATAATTTTATTAAATAATAAAATATTACATTCTCCCACTTGCCCTTATGGCAATTTCTTCATCACTATAATTTGGCATTGTTCGTGTACCAACAATTGCTCTTTACTTAACATTAGCTATAAATAAGAGGCATAATTGTTGGAAAATAAATAATTAAGTTTTAAATTTTCAAATTAACACCTTTTAATTTGTTGCTTCTATTTTAATTTCAATTTAATACGAAATTAAATTAATAGTATTATATTGTAACATACATTCTAATTGATTTAATTCTCATAAGTGTGGGGATTGAATTTGTTCCTAGGAGCGATTTCATCGTTTGAAACATAATATGAAGACACAACTTGAAAGAATATCCTATATACATTTTGTATTCTATAATCGTGTCCATATAAGGAGGATTGGCTATGAGCCACATACGTTTTATTTTAGAGTCGTGTAGATTCAAAATTTTACTCACGAAGTGGAGGCAACACGACTTCAGGACATTGCTCTTGATGTGACTTCTTAAAGCTTGCTTTTCTAACTCTCTTAAATTATTGTTCAATTGTATTTATTATTATATTATGTTTATTGATAATTAATCTAGACGCAAATCACCCATTTTTTTCAACAATCTAAACTCCTGTTAGGTGATTTGTTTGTAGACAATGCTTCTTTGTTGTATGACATAATATTTCATAACTTATGCTTCTACTGGCATTATTTTAGATACTAGTTTTCTGCACATTGTGTGAACTGCTTTTGTGCTACTTTATCATGGACACTTGGGCCTATGAGTTTGGTTGTATTGATTTCACTTTGTGGTGAGATTTTAATGAACGTGGAGATTTTTTATTTTTTATTTTTTAAATTTGCACATCCTGTAGAACACCACCAACCATAGGCTACAATTGAAGGATAAAGAAGAGCGGGAACATGAAGTATCAAACTGATTAATATGCTTTATAAAGGAAGCAAATGGGCTACAATTTGACAGGAAATACTAATTTTGGTGATACTTATCCCATGAAAAAGAAGGTCCATAAAATACTTATCATTAGATCGAGTGTTATAAATTTACAGATGTTAGAATTTTAAGTTTGATGTAATTTAGAATAACAGAAAGTATAAAAAGGTGTATTTAAGGGTGGGTTTTTGGCTTACTTAAACATTCTGTAGAGCTTTCATTGGATTTGAAAAAATAAGACTGGAGTTTGCATGTGTCTACTATTAACACAACCTTGTCTTTGCTGCTATAAACAAAATCTATGAAAAATAAAAAAATGTACTTCAAAGTATTTCTTTCAGATTTGATGGTGGTCTAGCACATGAAATATTAGTTCTTTCAAACTAAGTTACGCTATCGAAAGCTTGGGAGCTTCGACATCAAGATGATTGAAGATTTTGGTATATGACCACATAATTCTGTTCAACGAAGTGCAAGCATATGGGTAAATTTTCTATCTTTAGGGAATTTTAATATTTGTGCATATACATGAGTTTTGCAATTATTTATTGTCAATGACTAGGTAAATAATTGATCATGATGGCTAGTGATATTTTAAAATTACCTACGCGCATACATGTGGAAATAGAAACTCATTGAACAAATTATGCTAAAATTTAATTTCTATCTATTTCAAATATTATTTACTTTAAACCAACTAGTAATAAAAATTTATAAGAGTCAACATTTCAAAGAGAAGTTTTAATTTTATAACCGGCATTTAAATAATTGAGGTTATGATATGTTAGAGATATTTTTAAGAGGGTGTTTGGTGGGGATTAAAATTAGATTTTTAGTAGATTGTAATAGAAGTTTTTGAAATGTGTGGTTGAAAAGAAGTGGAACCCATGAAATATGTGGTTAATATTGATTGTTTGACTTTGACTAAAATTAGTTTTTAATTCGGTCCAAACATACCCTAAATTTCATCACCATTAATCTTGATTATCATACTATTGCTGAAAAACTGATGGAGGTGGGACCTGAGAGGCTAAGAGAGGTATGGAAGGAGTTCATGGAAGCACATATGTGTTTCTCCTTCTAGGTCATTTAAATTAACTGGTATTATAATCTACATTTTTGCAGTATTAAGTTTATTTTGTATTGAGGAATGCATCTGGAAGAAGTAGGTAGTTTTGTCTTGATGTCTGTTTTCCTTCCAGGTTAAAGAGGTAATATGAGCTTTTATTCTTTTTTGAGTCAAAAAGTGTAACTGGGAAGCAAAACAGACTTTATTGACCTAGATTGAGACTTGTGGGAAGGTAGCTTTATTTGTTAAAAAAAAAAAAAAAAATTTTTGAAAAAAAAAAAATGCATGTTTGCTTAGATGGAAAAATAAATGATAACAAATAAACTTAAGTGCCAATTTAGCCCCTGTTTGACACCCATTCTGGGTAAAAAAAAAATTTTGGAATAGTGATTGATGGAAGATTGTGTGGTTAAAAAGTAAAGACAATTTTTGGGTTTATGTGTAATATTATTTTATTGATAGAATGTGTGGTTGAAATGAAGAATGAGAAATGGAATGAGAAAAAAATGGGTTTCAAACAGGGGCTTAACCTTATCTAATTATCATTTGAATATTTAAAAGTTGGTTCCTGAATTTCCCTGTATGACATGTTTCTTTTCCTCCAAGACATAGTGCAAGTGTCTTAAATCTTAGGAGGCAGAATGTGATGAGAATGTGAATTTTATTTGTGCCATTGCTTTAATTTTATTCATAATTAGAGATGCTCCTACTTCGGTAGGTATTTTAAATATAATCAGTTATTTCTTTATAATTTATTGTTATGAAAATATTATTTTGCTAATGTGTATAATAATAATCTGTTGATCTATTGGTGGATGAAAATCATGAAAGTGTGGGAAACATGTGCATTAACCATCTCCTCACAATGTTGGATCCTATCGAAAGAGATAAATTGTAAGACCATGTATTTACTCTATTCAAGTTGGATATTGACGAGTGTGTTTTACTCATGAGTTATATACCATTTTAACTTGATTATTAACTAGATCTTATGAGTGTTGAATGTTTTAATATGTTTATTAGTGTTGTTTTATAGGTTTGATAAGGTGGAGTTAATGATGGTAAAAGTGGAGAAAACAAATGGCTTGGAATCAAAAGAAGAGAAAATGAGAAGAAAAAGGACAAAATAATCAATTTATAATACCAAAAGAAGATAAAAAAATGAATCCTACCTGAGAAGGCGCCACCAAAAAGAAGGAAGGACAGAAGTGTGGTGCCTCAGCATTACTAAAAAAAAGGCAGGCACAATTGTGGCGCCGTGGCGCTACTTTGAAGGTTGACGCTTGAAGACTGCTAGGGCACGATTTTTGGCCCCGTTTTGAAATCTATAAAAACTCTACATCTGGCAAAAACGTGGAGAGAAGTATAAATACAAGAATGGTGACACTTTTTTTGGGGGGGGGGGGGGGGGGGGTACAACATTATGTAATGACATAATAAATTGAATGATATGTCAAATTAAATGTAAGCTCGCGTAATTGGATATATCAGTTAATGCTATTAAAACATAAAGCTCGTTAGTGATAACAAATAAAAGTAAACTTCATTTATTTGAGTGTCATATTAGGTAAATAAAATACACTAAAAATGGGTAAAGACGTAAATTGAGCTTGAAAATTCAAGTGCAACGACTAAAATCATTCACAATAATTGAATGAGGAATATATAAAATATATCATTTTATATACAGTATTTTTTAAATTTACATCTAACATACTACTTTTAACCGTATGGTAATAAAAAAGATAATTGCCAAAATACCTCTAACCTATACTAATTTTTTGCAATATTCCATAACCTTTCATTTTTGATGCAATACCCCTAGATCAATCAAACCTTGCGAAGACAACATTTTTTGTCCTTTTTCTCCATAAAGCCTTGTAAAATGACGAATTTACCCATTCTTTAAATAAAAGGAAAAAGAAAAGCAGAAAATAAATAATTAACTAATAACAAAGTGTCCCCATTTTTAAACATGTCTCAATTAAAACAAATTAAAATAAAATCTATTTCATCTTCCACCAATCTACCTATCTCCCGCCGCTGCCGCCGCCGCCGCCGCCAAAAAGTCCCTAACATTTTTTTAATGGCATCACATTCTCTCTCATTGTAGTGAAAATGCCACCCCTAGCAAGTATAGATAGTAAAAACTTAGTTAAATGTCAATACAATAATGTGGAAATTGAAATAACACAAATGAATTGCATGAATCAAACTCCCCTTCACAATCCAAGCTTTGACGATGAATTGATCAATAAGGGCTTGGAACAAACAACCCAAGGTAACAAGGTATCTCCACAACAAAGTAGGTCCAAAGAATTCCACCAAACACCAAAAAATCGTCACGAAAGAGTCACGTAGAACTAGACAAAACTGGCAGCCGAAAGCGGTGGCAGAAAATGGTGGAAATAGGGGCTCAACACAGTGTCGATCACCGGCAACCCATGCCGACAAGAAGCAGAGGAAAAGGCTCAAAGAGTGGCACAAAAATACATAGAGGCGCACCGTCATAGAGCAGAAAAGAGAAGTGCGAGTGTCGTGTGAGGAGAGTGGACAGAAAACCCAATATAAAGGCTCACCTAGGTTACGAACCGGGTGGGCCAAGTACATAAGTGGGTCAAGCCATATTCGTTCCTAATTACCTCTTGTGGGATTCTAGGTCTGTCTTGGTTCCATGGACTGCCAGTTGTTACATTGGGTTATCTATATTCAATAATTGGCACTATGCATATTGAATTAAATTTGATTCAGTTTTTCATTATTGTCCTGAGTTTCTTTGGTATCAAATACCCAACACTAATGTAATCCAATTCAATTCATCTTAAAAAACAAGAAAAAAGAGTGACGAATTAATTAATCATTTCATAATCCACATCCTAAAATTGAATCCGAAGAGGCGCAGTTAGGGGTTGCTGTTATTGAAGAAGGTGATTCAGTTAGGCATATACTTCTGGGTTTGCTCGTGTCTCTCTTAATTTTCAATTCTCTTCCTTTCTCCCAATTTGCTGTCAAAATAGAACCCCATTCCCCACAATTTTTACCTAATAATCCTGCACTATCACTACATCAAAAGCGAACCAGAATTAATGGAAGAAGTGGCTCATTAAGAGGAGAAATTGTGGAATCAAAGATTCAAAGCTACAGAATTTCTTCTAAGAAAAGAACATAAAGAATCAATCTACTGGGTTGATAAAGAAAAAACTTTTTCCCAAAGAAATATATTTTTTACATTAAAAATTAAATAGGCCTTGGGAGGCAAGGATGGGCTTTAGCCCAGCCCTGCCATCCTCTCCCTGCCTCTGCATACAAGCATGCACTCGTAACCTCACATGCATTAACCAGCATCGACTTCAAATGATTCACCTTTTCAATACTCATAACTTCACTTGAAATTATCGAATGTGTAGGTTATGTGGGTATGCCAAGAACATGCAGAATATGTTGTCGATGACCATCCCATAAACGCTTTCTTTAGATGGATCGTTGACATCATCGATTCATGCATCGGTATCAAACTTAGGCAGATCTCTCGAATTGTACCAAAATTAGACTCGATAGAAGCTTTATACTTAAAACCTAGAAAAAGGTAAATTAATTCTTATCAAAACTATATAGCAGTTTATTTAAACTCTAATTGTACTTGTATCAACTCTTTTGGACTTTATATCAACAAAATTTCTATGCCCATATTTCGGGGTCGAGACTCGAGATCCTTGTTCTGAAATACAAAAAACATTAATCACTATTACTTAAACCATAAATAAAATTTAAATTACAAAAGTGAAAACAAATCAAAATAATAATAATAATAAAAACTACCAGAATCTTGACATTGGTTTTTCACTTTTCGGTATTCCAATACTTTCATAATTAGACTGTCTTTTAAGCTTATTGTGAGCATCATTCATCATATCGTTATATCTATCATCTACTGTCTTCTTCCAAGTACACATTGGTAGTATTTGTTGTCAATCTTACAAATTTATCCTTATAAATTAATAAAAAATTTAATTGTAGTCGTAAAGAATATCCAAATTAACACCTATAATAAATAACTATTACAAGAAATATATACAATAAACCGTCTCTTATTAGACTTGTGCCAATGGATTCCTCAATTGACAACAAACCTAAAAGTTGAAAACTATAAACTAATAACTAAAAAATATATTCCATAAACCGTCTCTTATTGTTTGTGGCAACGAGTTCGTGAATTGACAACAAACCGAAAATTCGAAAACATGGATACACTATGTTGAGCGGAATGTTGACACCAAGGCTTCAGGGCTGAGTATCTCATAAAGAAACCGAATCGAAACCGCAATGTTCCAAGACCCAAAACCACTACTACTTTCACCCCTTATCTCTGGTTGCTTGGTTATCCACAAATGACACGGTATGAACTATTTGCAGCCACAAGAATTAGCCACAAAGGCTGAAGAGAAAGGGAAGAAAAACGCTACAGAGGAAGCACGAAGCAGGGAAGACTCCAGCCCTGGTTTCTCCTTACGGGTAAGCTTTGCAAATAATAATTTCACACACAGTAAGGCCAAGAGAAGGGAGCCAACACATAGATTAATTAGGTGGGCTTTTAGTATCTCTAATAATATTAAGCTACTTCAAATGACTCAAGTAGTATAGGTTTGGGTCGTTACAATTGTGGTTTCGATGTTTCATTCAGTCATCAATCGATTGAATAAATAATGATTAACATCATTGCCCGGGAGGTTGTTTGACAATAATTTGCCTAACAAACCTCTATCTTGGTGTCAAAGGACTTGCAAAGAAAAATTATTACTCGTTAGTAATATTTTAGAAAAGGAGAACCGATAAAATTGAAAATTATTTATCTCCATCGATGTTCAGAAGATCTTTACAACTTCTAAATTTCACCACTGGTAGCACTTAGTGCCCATGTTTGAGGGATTATATTGTGTATGTATTTTCTCAAATCTTACAACTTCTTGTAACACAATAACTCTAATAAAATGCAGTCTAACATCAATGTGTTTGATGAGTTCGTGAAAAACAGGATTTTTGCATACATGTGGAGAAGATTTACTATTAGAATATACTACCACATATTCATTTAAAACACAAAGTTCATGAAGTAGGCCTCTAAGCCATAAAGCTTTTTTAATAGCTTTAGTGGTAGCAATGTATTTAGATTCTGTCGTGGATAATACAACTATGTATTGTAATTGTGATTTTCAACTAATAAAAGAGTTAGACAAAGTAAACACATAAGAAGAGGTACATTTTCTATTGTCTCTATCCCAGCATAGTTAACGTCTACAAAACCCTTCAATTTCACACCTTCATTATTAACACCATACGTTAGACCTACATCACTAGTTTCCTGTAAGTGCCGTAACATCAATTTCAAAGCTTTCCAGTGCTCAGGACTAGGATTTGACATGTATATACTAAGAGTGCTAACAACAAAAGTTAAGTCTGGTCTAGTGCAAACCATCAAATACATAACAGAACTGATCACATTGGAGTATGAAATTCTACTCATGTATTCTATTTATTTTTCATTACAGGGAGCCTGATCTTTAAATAATACAAAGTGATTAACTAAAGATAATGTAATGGGTTTGCAATCATGCATGCCAAATTTCTTTAATACATTTGATACATACGAGGACTGATGCAAAAACAATACAGAATTTGATCTATCTCTTTCAATTTCCATATCTAGGATTCTTTTAACCTTTCGTAGATCTTTCATGTCAAACTCACCATTCAAATTTATTTTTATATTGCTTATTCACTTATGTGATGAACAAACTAAAAGCATATCATTCACATATAGTAATAAATACACATAGTCATTATTAGTATCATTATGTTGAAAATATAAGCAATGATCAAACTTACTTCGTTGAAACCCTAAGGATACTACAAAATAATCAAATCTTGTATACCATTATCTAGGTGATTATTTTAGACCATATAAAAATATTTTCAAAAAGTACACATGATCAGGTTTTAGTTTATCTTTAAAACCCATTGGTTGATTCATTAAGATTTGCTCATTAAGTTTACTATATAAAAAAGTAGTTTTTACATCAAGTTGTTCAAGTTCCTAGTCAAAATATGCAACCAATGTAAGTATACTCTAATAGTAGTATACTTAACAACATGTGAAAAAATCTCGTTATAATCAACCCCTCATTCTGAGTGTACCCTTTAGCTACTAATCTAGACTTAAATCTTAAGGGTTCAGATACGCTAGTACCTATTGACCTATGTTTGATTTCAATTTTTGATTATAATAAACAAATTATTCTTATCTCTGACATTTATATTCGAGTCTTCATTGTTACATATTACGAACCTGATGGAAAGCCTAGAAATCGAGCACTAGCGTCAAGACAATCGGAGACAAATTAAGCACTTGCGCCAAATTCAAAATCAAGCAACAAGTCTTGTACTTGCGCTAAATCAATCGAGGATATTATACTTAGATTATTTGAATCCATATGTAAAGGTAATTACAAAAAACGCTCAGCATAAAGATTATTTTCGATATGACAAAAATCCTCATTTGACTTTAAAATTCTTTACCAATGACACTTATTTTGAAAATGCAATATATCCCTAAAGTATTCACACGTACTTAAAAATCAAGAAAAGAGAAAATCAAAAATTTCTGGTTTAGCGGACGTCCGGTGGCTTCAACGGTCAAATTTCTTACCGTTTTAATTTCGACGTATAACGACCATTTTCAATTGCCTGGTCAGTAGCAAATGTTCGATAAGGGTCGTCAATTGGGCAAAACTTTTTGACATTTTAACTGCTATAAATACCACATCACTTTAAAATCATTACACACATTTAAGAGCATTTAAGTAAGATTCTTTTGAGCAAAATTGCATTGATTTCTCATATAATTTATTATCAAATCA
Source organism: Fraxinus quadrangulata (assembly GCA_903798255.1). Lineage (NCBI taxonomy): Eukaryota > Viridiplantae > Streptophyta > Magnoliopsida > Lamiales > Oleaceae > Fraxinus > Fraxinus quadrangulata. Next base: position 97,123 of record CAIGRB010098502.1, read on the forward strand.
TTTTAGTCTTGAAATTTTTTTGATCAAATTAACTTTTGAAAATCATCATACATATCAAAGTTTTTCGTACATAATACTTGAACTTCATTCATTGCTATTTATTAAGTGTTAGCCTATTTCTCTCTTGGTACTAAATTGTGAATTATATCATTTATTAAGATAGAAATTTTAATTTGTATAATCTATTTTTTTTGAACTTGTGGGTCGTGTTGAGGTTCCGTAAAGCTCAACGTTGTAAAATGATCGGTGTTCCTTATTTGTAAGTCACCGAAAGTTTTGTAAAAGATTGAATTGCACCACAAGTCAATTAACATAGTGAAATTGGTCTTGCTCGTGCCAGAGAGTTTGGTAATGGAGGACGTAGATCATTGCATTGGATCGAACCTCCATAATTATATCGTTTGCATTCTCTATTACTCTCTACTCATTGCTTTCATATTTGTGCTATTATTTGAATTAATCTATAGTTATTACGTGTTTGATTTTAGATTAATTTTTCGAAAAAGTTTTGCAAACCAATTCACCCCCCTTGGTTAGCTATTCTTGGGCTATCAGTACACTCCTTAACCTTAAATACCCACTTACAGTCAACATTAGATTTATTCTTAGGTCTAGGTACTAGCTCCCAAGTTTGATTATTTTCTAAAGAACTCATTGCATATTTCATTGCCTTAAACCACTCTTCAGATTGTTCACTTTTTATCGCCACCTCAAATGTCTTTGGCTCTCTATCAGTTAACTCCTCATAGCTTGCATGGGTAAAAGTTAACTCAGAATCATATCCAAATCTTATGGGTGTTCCTTATTTGTAAGTAACCGAAAGCTTTTTAAAGGATTAAATTGCACCACAAGTCAATGAACAGAGTGAAATTGGTCTTGCTCGTGTCGGAGAGCATGGTAATGGAGGACGTAGATCATTACATTGGATCGAACCTCCATAATTATATCGTTTACATTCTCTATCATTCTCTACTCATGCTTTCATATTTGTACTTATTATTTCAATTAATCTATCTAGTTATTACGTGTTTGATTTTAGATTAATTTTTCGAAAAAGTTTTACAAATCAATTCATCCCCCTTGGTTAGCTATTGTTGGGCAATCAGTACCCTCCTTAACCTTAAATACCCACTTACAGTCAATAGTAGATTTATTCTTAGGTCGAGGTACTAGCTCCCAAGTTTGATTATTTTCTAAAGAACTCCTCGCATATTTCATTGCCTCTCTTCAGATTGTTCACTTTTTATCGCCACCTCAAAGGTCTTTGGCTCTCTATCAGCTAATTCCTCATAACTTGCATGGGTAAAAGCTAACTCAGACTCATATCCAAATCTTATAGGTGCTCTAGACTATCTCCTCTCTCTAGCCTTAGCTAAGTTATAATCTGTTAAAGGATTTTCTTCTTCAGGATGTTCCTCTGTCACTACTTCCTCTCTATTCTCCATGTCAGGTTATTGTTCTTGAGTCTCCACCTCACTTTGTGTAATGGGGATGGATGTGCTAAATTTTTCTAACTCTACTTTTAACTGATTTCTCTCTTCACCTTATTTTTCTTCACTCATAAGTTCAGATTCAGCTTGAAGGCATGGCATTTCACCCTCATTGAATGTAACATCTCTACTCACAATGATCTTAACCCCCTTTTGCTCTTATCCCACAACCTGTAACCCTTGACACCTTTAGGATAACCTAGAAAAATACATTTTCTAGCTCTAGGTTCAAGCTTTCCCTCACCCTAATGAGAAAATGCAGTACAATCAAAACTTTTAAACATAAAATAATTACTTACTTTAGCAGACCATTTTTTATACGAAGTATCACTATTTAATGCAACAGATGGAATCAAATTAATCAGATAACAAGCAGTCATAACTTCTTCCCAAAAGGACTTTAGGGCTCCAGAACTTAACATCATACAACATACTTTTTCAAGTATGGTTTTATTCATTGTTTCCGCTACCCCATTTTGTTGGTGGAGTGTAAGGAACAATTTTATATCTTGTTATCACATTTTCTTTGTACATATTGTCAAATTCAGTACTACAAAACTCTAGGTCATTATGATCTTTTTACCAGTTTGATTTTTCAACTTGTCTTTTCCAATTATTAAAACTATGAAAAGTGTCAGATTTATCCTTTAAAAGATAAATCCACACTTTTCTAGTGTAGTCATAAATGATAGACAAGAAGTATATATTTTCACTCGATGTGGGATTGCTAGATGGATCCTACAAGTTCGAATGCACATATTCAAAGCATGCCTTTTTGTTTTATAAACATTCATGGAGAAAGTAGTTTTATAATGTTTATCAAGCACACAATGGTCACAGAAAGATAAATCAGACACACAGTCATTTTCAAATATACATTTTTTATTAAGAAGTTTAATCCTCTTANGTGAAGTCAGATTTCTCAAGTCTTCCTACTGAAATTAAGTTTCTTGACAATTCAGGGATACATCTAACATCTTTTAAAGTATGCACAAAATCGATGTCAAACTTTAAAGTAATATCACAAATTCCAACAATATTATAAGCAGAGTTGTCACACAGCATAACATGTTCATCATTTGATTCATGTAAATTTTCAAATCAGTCATTTTGTGATGTCACATGGAATGATGCACTAGAATCAAGTATCCATTCATGCAAACGAGAATTGATGGTTAAATTCAATTCAACACGATAAACAATAGGACTCATAGTCATATAGACCTCATCATCACTAATATTGAAAATAGAAGATAACACATTGACTTATCTCTCTCTTCACTCTTTTGCTTATTTTTCTCTTTATATCAATCCTTTATAAAATGCTATGTGTTCCCACAGTCATAGCATTTCTTAACATTGGTCCTAGATTTGGACCTAGGCCTACCCTTGCTCTTCTTTCTATCTTAATTACTACTTGACTCGCCACTACTTTGGTAATCATTGCCTAAATTGAGTTCTACCCCTTGTCATGTGAATCTGACCACTCTTCTTATTAAGTTTTTAGCTCTAATCTCAATTTCCTTACTTCTAAAGGAGTTAGTGACAATTTCAGGCGTCAAAGTGTCTATACAATACTTAATAGCATTTTTTATCTCCTTATAATTATCAGGTATGTAATTCAGCAAAATAAGAGAATTTATATGTATCAAACACCGACTCTTCACAGTTGACAATATCTTGAACAAGTTTGTTAAACACGTCTAATTGAAAAAACGCTTAAGTAAGTAGGGCTTGTTTGGAGTAGATTTAGGCAAATACAAGTCTTCCAACTTTTTTCAAAATTCTTTAGTAGGTTTCAGTTTACCCACTTTTTTCGAAACTGGACAGTCAAGTGTAAACTAATTGAGATATAAGCAAGCTCATCAACTTCTTCTTTTTGTTCTTTTGAAAAATTAACGGGAAAGTTGTCATCAATGACTTTTGAAACTTTTTGTTGAATATAAATACCTCTTATTTTTTGTTGCTAGATTGAAAAGTCACATTTTCCGTTAAAAATTCCCAAATCAAAATTGTTTATTGTCATTTTTTTATAATCAATCAAGAAATACAAGATCATATTTAAGCCACACAAAGTAGATCTAGGGTCACAAATATACACAGTTTTAGATTCCTACGATTTCGTAAG
>CAIGRB010098502.1:121458-137450 GCA_903798255.1 Fraxinus quadrangulata
CATGATTTGATTCACCTGTCAAAGTTGCTTCTATCTTATATGATTTTATAGCTAGAATGTTCTCATGTGCTTCAGATGTTTGCTAAATGAAATCTGTCAAAGTGGCAAGTGTTAGGCCACTGAAGTTCATCATTTTTTTGATAAGTGGAAGTCTATACAATTTAGTATAATATGTTAAGAAATCTGAGTATAGGTTATTGTTATTTTTTCATTAGCAATCTATTTTCCCCTTTCTCAAATATTATTAATGTTCGAACAAGCAGTGTCAATAAACTACCTATGACTGGAGATATCTTTTTACCTTGGTTTCTGAAGGTGGGGATATTTTATTCCACTAAAACAAATACTCATCCCTAATATACTCATCCCTAATATAGAGGAGAGGGGAAACTTTACAGACTTTTGGAGTGAGAGACTTTATTAAGATTTCCATCACTCCTATCTTAAAGGATGAACCGCATCCCAGACGGCCCCCACATGCTCTGCCATGGGCCTTAGTGAAGGAGGTAAATCGCAGATCATGCCTTCAAGGGTACAAGATGGAAGACTGCTTGTACACTTGCACTTACCCGAGTGTGCTATGTTTGATGATGGACAACCTTCTTTTTCCCTTGATTCCAGATGTCACTTTGAATTCAAAGTGCAAAATTCATCAATTATTTAGTTTATTGCAGGGTAAATAATTTTTGGTTTTAGTTTAGACCATGTAATTGCTTTGATAGAAGAGCTTATGGCAACTGTAAAACAAAATGATGGTTCTGGTGTCTATATCAGCATGACTAGTGAAGCATCTCCTAGCATGCATCCTTCTGGAAACATCTTTGATGTGGTAGATATCCCACAAAGGGGATGTGATTACAGAAATCTATTAGGTTACCTGAAACTTTGTCTCAGAGGTGCAAGGGTTGGATATAAGTGGCACGATCTGTTTTCTCTCATGCTGCCTTATTGCTCTCGTCTGTTGTGATCTGGAGGCCTTGTGTAGAACGCATCGTTTATGGAATTAGTGTAGAGATATACACGTCGCTTATGACATTCATAGAAAACTAAAAGAATGTCACTTTTTCACATTCTCATTTTCACGCAAACCATTGATGTATCAAATGAATTGATTTAAAGAAATATAATTTGAATGTAAGATTAAAACAATATTCGAATTCGTATAGATAAATTTTCAAAAATAGACGCATATGCAACTAGTTAATTACTCAAATGAGATACTGCAGCATTTTCATAGAAAAGTGATATTAAAATCTTGGATACATCAATTGAATTGATTCAAATAAAATATGAATTGAATGCCAAATTAAAATAATGTCTGAATTCATATATTTAAATTTTCAAAGACGTATGTATCTAGTTAATTGCTACAATAAGATACAATAACTTTTTTATATATAATATTATTTTTTCACAAAAAAAAAGTGACAAATATAACTTTTTCACATTCCCATTTTCGCAAATACTTTGAATGCATCAATTGAATTGATTCAAATAAATATGAATTGAATGCAAGATTAAAATAATATTTAGATTTGTGTATTTAAATTCCCAAAAACACAAACTATGCATTTAGTTAATTGCTCCAATGAGATATTGCGACTCTTTTATATTCTCATTTTTGCAAATACTTTGTATGTTTCAATTGAATTGATTCAAAGAAATATGAAATGGATGCAAGATTAAATCAATGTTTAAATTCGTATATTTAAATTTTCAACAACACACATATATGCATCTAGTTAATTGATTCAGTGAGATATTGTTACTTTTTCACATTTTCATTTTTGCACAAACTTTAGATACATCAATTGAATTTATTCAAATAAAATTTTAATAGAATGCAAGATTAAAATATGATTTGAATTTGTATATTTAAACTTTAAAAAATACATGTTGCATCTAGTTAATTGCTCAAATGTGATACTGCAACCTTTTCATAAAAAAGTAACAAAGCGTCACATTTTCACATTCTTATTTTTGCATACACTTTGAATGCATCAATTGAATTGATTCAAAAAAATAAGAATTGAATGCAAGATTAAAATAAGGTTTGAATTTATATATTTAAATTTAAAAAAAAATACACGTATACATCTAGTTAATTGCTCCAATGAGAAATTACGATTTTTCAGAAAAAGTGATGGAATGTCATTTTTTCACATTCTCATTTTCGCAAACACTTGGATGCATTAATTGAATTGATTTAAAGAAACATGAATTAAATACAAGATTAAAACAATATTTGAATTCGTATATTTAAATTTTCAGCAACACATAGTATGCATCTAGTTAATTTCTCCAATCACATACTGTGATTTTTTGAGAGAAAAGTAATAGAATATCATTTTTTCATATTTTCATTTTCACAAAAATCTTGAATGCATCAATTGAATTGATTCAAAGAAATTTGAATAAAATACAAAATTTGAAATCATATATTTAAATTTTTGAAAATATACACATATGCATTTAATTAATTGTTCAAATGAGATACTGCGACTTTTTCTGATATTTTCATTTTTGCAAACACTTTGTGTGTATTAGTTGAATTGATTCAAATAAATATGAACTAAATGCAACATTCAAACTATGTTTCAATTCGTATATTTAAATTTATAACAATACATATGTATACATCTAGTTAATTGTTCCAAATAGATAGTACGACATTTTCAGAGAAAAGTGACAGAATGTCAAATTTTCACATTCTCATTTTCACAAATACATTGGATGCATCAATTGATTTGATTCAAAGAAGTATGAATTGAATGCAAGATTAAAACAAAGTTTGAATTCGTATATTTGAATTTTCAAAAAAAAAAAAAAAGCATGCATATGTATCTGGTTAATTGCTCTAATTAGATACCAAAACTTTCTTTTTTAATAGAAAAGTGATATAATGTTATTTTTTCACTTTTCATTTTCGCAAATACTTTGGATGCATCAATTTAATTGACTTAATGTTAATTTTTTATATGTATTAACCAAATCCATTTCCTCTCAGAATTAACAATATTATTTTTAAATATTTTTTGAATCACAGTATAAAAATCATTAAGACGGAAAAATTAGTGTCAATTATTTACATTATAAGGTTTTAATTAAACTTAATTACGAAATTCACAAAAAAATGACATGGACAATGCACTAAAATGATTATTATTCCAACTATTATTCAATTACAAAATTCTAGAACTAGAGACAGGAATGAAAAAGTAACAGCAAAAGAACACCATATTCAACTAAATTTGATTCTTTCCATTTTCCCCCAACTCATCAGTCTTTGAGACGAACTGATCCTTGGAGGGATCAACAGAAAAGCTGAGGTTCTAATCCAAGTTATTACTAGCCAAAAAACAAGGCAGTTCTTCATGTTCTACCATCTGAGACTACAAATTAAAACGTTATCGTCACATCTGAATGCACAAAATCTCAGCCTGAGCCATAGCCGGCATGATTCTGGAAATAACAAATTGCTCCAACACATCCATAAACAGGATCTTGCATAATTGAGTTTGCTTTGTACACTAAGTCCTGTTTGAGTCACATTAAAATTTTCATTCACATTCTTCTACTCATTTTCAACCACACAATCTTCAATAAAATAATTTTTTTCATCACATCAATAATTTTTCTTCTTTTTTAATTACACATTCTCCATCAATCTACTATTTCAAAATACATTTTTTCAAAATAATATGGCTCAAACACACCTTAAAATCCTCCTCTCCATCCCATACATCCACAGGTCCCTCTCCAACGTCAGCACCCTCAAAACCTCTCTATAAAAATGTATAATTTTTGTTTGGGTATTTCCAGATTCGAGGAAGAGAACTTTGAAGAATGGTAGTTGAAGCAGCTCTTGATCTTGTTTGTTCTCGTCTGAAACATTTTATTGCTGAAAATGATCAACGGTTCACGATCGCCCGTGCTGACTCGAAATCCTGGGTCCGCCACTGCCGGCATGATTCTGGAAATAACAAATTTCTCCAACACATCCATAAACAGGATCTTGCATAATTGAGTTTGCTTTGTACACTAAGTCCGTTTGAGTCACATTAAAATTTTCATTCACATTCTTCTACTCATTTTCAACCACACAATCTTCAATAAAATAATTTTTTTCATCACATCAATAATTTTCCTTCTTTTTCAATTACACATTCTCCATCAATCTACTATTTCAAAATACATTTTTTAAAAATAATATGGCTCAAACACACCTTAAAATCCTCCTCTCCATCCCATACATCCACAGGTCCCTCTCCAACGTCAGCACCCTCAAAACCTCTCTATAAAAATCTATAATTTTTGTTTGGGCATTTCCAGATTCGAGGAAGAGACCTTTGAAGAATGGTATTTGAAGCAACTCTTGATCTTGTTTGTTCTCGTCTGCTTGATTTGTGGAAGCTTTCCTTTTATCCCTTCGATTTCCTTTGATTTTTCGAGGGCTGGAGTGCAGATTTTTTGCAAAATACCGTGATTTTGGGTTTTAAAAAATACGTTCAAATTTAATTATTTTCCATTTAATCCAAATTTATCACATTTTTTCAAAACTACCTCAACACATAAGGTATTTGTGTAAGTACCCCTTTATAAATAGTAATCGGCGGCGGACCTGAATGGTGTGCAAAATTGAGGAGTAGCGGCCATAACTTTCTATGCGTGACAGAAATTTCTCGCAATTGAGAAGCAGAGTGAAACACAATGTACGGAGAAATTTGTATGAGAATTTGCCAGCCTTGCTAGACGATTGGGATGTCAAAATATTGTTGGTTTTGGATCAAATTTCAGATGGTGAATTTTGGCAATGTTCTTTACAATCTTGCAGTCTCGTCTATATTATTTGTTTGTAGAAATTCATCTAGCAAAAAATGAATATTTTGGTGAACCAAGGTTACTGAATTCTTGACGATATTGTGATCCTCCAAGTTTAACTAGAAAAGTTGTAATCACATTATTATTGATTATATTAGAGTTCGGCCGGTGAACATAGTCAAGTTTCCAAACTACGGTAAATGAGTATTCTTGCGATTTATTTATTTTCTTATTGGATTTGTTATAATTGGTTGATAATCCTATTTTTATTTACACAAAAAGTAAAAAGATTTATTTGATGTGCATAAATTATTCTATTTTTCTCAACAAGTGACATCAGAAATTATTGCTTCCGTAATAGAGTGGAAGAAAATTAATTCGGATGAAATTGAGTTTGTCAAATTACTCAATTTTGAAGCAAAAGATGCGCGATATGTCATATTGCAAAGAATTATTTCACCCGATTAAAGGTAAAAAAAAGCCAGAAAATATACCTGATAATGAATGGGAAACATTGCACATGAAAGCTGAAGCCATGATTAAACAATAGGACGGTCATAGCATTTTTCATCACATTGTTGAAGAAACCAGGCCGATGCCATTTAGGAAAAGATAAAGAGGCCGTGTACGGAAAAGAACACATTCAGAAGTAAAGCAACAATAATTAGAAGACATGCAAATTTTAAGTGCACAGAAGGGCATAGTATGGAAGAGCAAATAAATGAGTTTATTATTGACTTTAGTTGTCGACTATGAAGATGAACCTCCCAAATGAGATGCAGACAATATACTAAGTTTTTTGCTTGATAGTTGGTATGTACTAGTGATTTCATTAAGAAACATGGCAATAAATGGAAAACTAACCATGGATATGGTTAAAGACAGTTTGCTCAATAAAAAAGCCACAAGAAAGGGATAGGCAAATTGTCTTTTGAGTCCCTTATTACTGAACAACATTGTTATGTCTAAGTAAGTCTTGAAAAGTTTCGTGTCCAAAACTATTAAATGGAGTAATAATTTGGGTTATGTTGATGGGTGTATCTATTGGCTTAGCATGTTATTAAAAATCATGAAAGTGGAAGAAATCAGCTAACCTACCACTAAAGGACCGTCAAGAAAGATGCTCGAGCACAATTCCTAGAACATGAATGCTTGATGAGTGTCCAAAAAACACTGCAGCACAATTTTCAAAACATGAATGTTCGATGGGCATCCAAAAGATGCTAGCCCTTCATATCCAATTGATCGCCCATCCCGCACCAAGAAAATGCTCGCAGTCTTATAGGTGGGAAATTCTATTTCTCTTATTTCAAACTCTAAACACACTTAAACTACCTAGAACTTCGAAATGCAGTTTATATGCAACTGAAAATCTTACTTTTCATTGTGTGTTATGAAACAAGAAAAGAGGAGGGAAGAACTTAGATTTGAAGAACTTGTTGTAATAAAAAAATTTATTTTCCACATTTAAAAATCAAAACAACACAAAATCCATTACCATATAGCTTTTAGAGTTCCGATGGATATGAAAGTGACACGAGTTTAGGTTAAGAAAGAACGAGTTCATTCTTGAAGATCCAAAAGGGGAAGAAGTTCAGAAATTCTTTAGTAGGTGATAGAGCGCACAATTGATGAGTTTTTCACGTAATTACAGATTGGGAGTCAGAATAACTAAAGTTTAGTTGTGTTAGGATCAAATCTATAAATTTAATATTTTCCAGTGAATCATTCGAAGTCATGAGAAGCTCGAAGGGTTTTTCTCTCGAAGGATTTTTCCTTCGTAAACAATTATCCGTGTTATTTAATTTTCAACGCAGTTATTTTGTTGCTTCGTTGATTTCTGCGCTGGAAACTTTATTTCTTGTGTATCTACACTATATAATATGTGCCTAATTGCACAATATTATTGATAAATTTAAATTTTGCTTCGAAAAATCGTTTTTGAATTAGTATCAGAGCCTATTTTGGTTCTTGATCCAGAAGAGTCTAGATTTGTACTAGCCAATCTTTATCTGTTTCTCGTACTTTGATGAGAGTAATTATGCTTACTGAAAAGTTAGAATAAGATCTTTCTTGAAATCCATAAATGAACGAGTTTGGTTAAGTTTGGAGAAGGGCTGGACAAGATGGTGTTGATAAACCTAGGGATATATCCACTTGGTCTAAAGATAAATTAGCTAAGTGCAATTGGAATAACAAAGGTGTTCATGCCATCTTTAAGGCTATCTCACCTGAGGAGTTCAAACATGTGTCTATGTAGACAATTCTAAAGAAGCTTAGGACATTCTTGTAACAACAAATGAGGGAACTAAAAATGTGAAAAACTCGAAACTGTAAATGTTAAACACTAGGTTTAGGAAAATTAGAATGAATGATGATGAATCTTTTGATGTGTTTTTATGCCAAACTGAATGATATAGCTAAATCTAGCTTCAACCTAGGTGAACAAGTTCTAGATATCAGAATGGTTAAAAATGTTCTAAGTTCTCTACATAAGAGGTTTAGACTAAATGTCATAGCTATTGCGGCCAGCTTAGATAGTCGATGACCATTGACCATCGACAGTCAACGATCTAGGTAGTTTATTAATATGTAATTAAATAATATTAAAAATTCTTCAACTTATATATAAATGCACTAAAACATAAATCACAGATTTAAGAGATTAAACTATCACCAAGTTTAAATTTCCAACACCAATTTGTTATTTATCTCACAAATTCCCCAATTTAACATTTAAAAGATAATAAAACGATTATATAAAATAAAGGTTGTCACTTCTGTCAAATGTTTATACTTAATTAGAATTTTAGACTATTTTTGAATTAAAAACAAAGAAAAATATAACAAAATTACACAAATAACAGAGAAAATCAAAATTCACAAATGTGAATCTAAAAACCTAACCACATACCAACTAGTCTAATTTTCTTAATTAAATAAATCAAATTATAACTAAAACCAATCTCTTAACAATCCCTAAAATGCAAAAGATTCAATTTTTTAATTATTTAAGAAGATGAATGCAATAAAATTATCGACAGATGGGAGGCGACAATAAGGCAGCGTGCATTTGTAACTGGCGACAATGTGCGATGGTGGTTGGAGAACAAGGGGAATCATCGAGTTAGAGTCGGGGTAGAAGAATAGGGTTTTGAATTGGCACTAGTTGTTATTTTTGAAAGTGAAATGTGGTGACTTCAGACTTGGGCAATGGATTGTGAACAATTATCAAAGATTATGGAAATTACATAAAAATAGGTGAATAAAGATCCATTTTCATAAATCAGGGTTGAACTTTATTTATTCAATTTTCAGATTTTTATCATTTTAAATAAATATTAAATCTTTTAACTAATTGACACGCGTATCCCGTTAATTTAGTGTTTCAAATTTGATAATATCCCAACTTCTATTTTCATTCAAACCCTATTTTCTCTCAAGCACTATCTCATCTCCACATTTTTCGCACCCATCTCCACCATTTTTCCAAAATCAACCAACACAAATTTCCAAAATCAACTTCCGGTGCATTCCACGTTTCCATTCGGCAGCGAATAGCAATGGCGAAAATGAATATTGAAAAAAAATGGAAGAAGACGATGCAAACGGCGAGTAGTACAAATAAAAGGAAGACAATGGAAAGTCTGAAGATAACTATGGTAACAAGGCAAAAATTGCATGGGTCAAGTACAAAATAAACTGCGAAGAAAGTAATTTCATTTTTTTTTTAATTCCTACTCTCTACCATTTCTACTTATATATTTTTTTTATTTTTGTAGTATTTTTTCCACAACTTGAAAGAGAAAATGTTGCTTTTCTACTCTCCGTGATTGTACACGATCTAAGTTCAAATTTAATGCATTGAAGATGTGTTATTTTTGTCCATCATGATAATGAAAAATGAAAAAGTAACATTTATAGTGTACTGAATATAGGGCTGTTGGATTGTGTGGGTTTTATTTATGTTTATTGGTCAATTTGAATGAATTTTACTGTTAGTATTCTTTTATTGATTATAGAAGTTATGTTGACCTTAGAAAGTTGGGGGTTTATATTTGGTAGTATTTCACCACATATTCTTGGAAGTGTATTTCATCACATGTTATACGATTATACGAGTACGTGACTTGATTGTATTATGTAATTTCTGGCTGTGACGTTAACTGGCATGAGTATGCGTGTACATGTGACCTCTTTTAAATCCTATTTCATGGTCTATACATTTGTGTCATGACTTTGTAAATTTTTTTCGATATGTGACCTGTTTGAAAATAATCCTATGTGAATCATTTCTCAGTTTTGACTACCATTACTTGCATCTGTGACCTCATTTATTCTAATAATCCTTTACATATTTGATTTTACCTTTGCATCCATGACCTCTGTCATTTACAGTTGTGACTTGACATAAACACCTGCTGCATGTGTGAAAATTCATAATAGCACAACCACGTCCATGACAAAGGGTGTTATCACCAACTTAAAGAAATATCTGAGCGAAACCCAACGAACTATACTAATGGGAACATGCTTTGTCCATTTTATGGAGTGCCATGAAATAGTGCTTCAGTCACAACTGATTCATTACTTTTTTCTCACACAGGTGCATACACCCAAGGAAAATGAAATGTGGTTGTACATATTCAGTAGATTTGTTAGGTTCTCTCTGGTTGAGTTTTGTTTAGTAACAGGTCTGCGAAGCACGGGAAATAGTGATGTACATACACTTGCAAACAATCCTTCAAGTTTGAAGGAAAAATATTTTAGTCAACTAAACATTGTGACACATGAAGATGTGATGGATGCATTCATATCAGCTTGCCAACTTTCACAACTAGACGTTGTTGAAGTCCTTAAAGATGAAGATGTCGCAAAGCTTGGAGCTCTGTATTTCACTATATCCTACCTATTCCCAAGAGATTACAATAAGGTTGTTGCCCATCCTCGGATAATGAACTGGATGGCAGATGCACACCCATCCGCTACTAAACTTGAAAGATTTGGATGCTTCTCAAACCCTGATGTAATCAATTCAAATATATGGATTTATTAGTGTAGTAAGTTGTTTATCATTAAAAATATTTTTCTTGTATGGCAGATTCTGTGATCTGGATCCCTCAGATAACGAGATGAAAATATCATATATGAATGGGGTGCAGTACATTAAATTGGTTCAACCAGATTTTACATGCGATTGCTGGAGAAAGAAAAGAAGGATGGAAAGTTCAGTTCACAATGTTGGAACATATGGAGAGCCAGATTTTTCTGGTGAAAAAACGTCTCTATCGGTTCTCAGGATCACCGATATTAGTACTGGGCATGCTGTTGTTGATGAAGATGACAATGACTTTGTTGATACTCCACCGGGAGGCAAGAGACATTTGACCGTGTAAATTCTCCAGTAAATGAGGGTCTATCAGCTGAATCTCATGATGCACAGGAACCTCATTCAAATGTCCCACTGGCGGATGACGTAAGTTGTTAATTCATATGTCATGTAAACTAATGTAAGTCACATATATGTGTGCCCAAGTTACATGTTCATGTACTTTAGTCACAGATGATTCATTTTTCAATCTTTACATGACCATAATCAAGTCACATACATTAATGGACACAACACGTTTTCACTTGCATTGGCACAATAATGTCTGACAACTATCACATTATTCAATTTTTATGTAACTGATTTATTTTACACACTTAAAGGCAGTTGAGGATTTGAGGGAATTGACAGTGCAAATATCTGAACTACTTTTAAAGAACGAAGTTTTGAACATTTAGATGGATAAGATAAGGTCACATATGTCATCCATATAGGATGAACAAATATGAAAGATGGATGACATTAAAAGATGGATGACATTGTTCAAATGGAACCAGAAGTGACATGATAGACATTAGGACAAACATGCAGTTCCTATCCGAATCTGTATCTGCAATAATTTCTAGTACGATGGAAAAGATTACGAAAAAATTCAGTCTTCAACCTCCTTCGTTTGATTTGGGTCTTGGATTTACACAACCTGATCTGCCTACTCCATTTGAATCCAAAAAGGTTTAGCAACAGGTTGACTCCATCATAGCTGACGTTGTTCAAGACACAAAAAGGACACAGAGAGAGAGAGAAGTATACTCTAATTTTGAAGATTTACAAAAGCTTTTTATAATCCATGCAAGTCACAGATGTTAATTGGTATTAGGACACAAGTCATAAATGTTAATTTGTATAGGTCACAAGTCACAGATGTTAATTGATATTATGTCACAAGTCACACACAGGTCATAGTTGTAGTAATAGACAGTCGAGGGCTTGTATACCGGAAGAACTTGGAAGTTGTGTTGTAATTGTGGATCTTTTTTTAAGCAACAACATGTTCTCCGAGGAGATTCGGAGATATTTAGTATAGTTATCTAATCTCACGACTTTGGATCTATATCGAAACTTGCTACCATGTAGTATTTCTCAAGAATTCTATGAATCTGTTCTACTGCAAAGCTTGTACTTGGTCACAGATGTTATTTGGTATTAGGTCATAGATGTTAATTGGTATTAGATCACAAGTCACACACACAGGTTACAGGTGTAGTAGTAGACCAATAACCTGCGATGTTTACTGTTACAACAATATGCAGGTATCCTCGATGTTTGAACCAAGTTCAAGATTACCAATTAAGAGAGTTTCTAGACCAGCTAAGATACTATAATCTCCATTTGTCGCTGGTGAAGGAAAAGTAGTCAAACAGTCGGGCAATGTTTTGGTATTTGAACATTATAATCGCCATAGTGAGAAGCAGACATCGCTTCATTTTAGAGTTGGTTCCAGCGAGGCTACAAATCGAAAAATAAGTAAATTAAACTTATTTTCCTGAAAGTTGTTTAATAACTTATTTTAAAACATTTCTTATGGTTCTATTACATTTACAGGAAAAAGTTTAATGATGTTGATGATCGTATCAGTCCCCCATTTCTGTATGGTTCATTCAAAGTTGGATCTAAAACATGGTTTTATGAGCTATGAATTTTGAGTCCTCATTGAGCAACACGGTATGAATGCGTCTTCAAATCTTTACTCACAGAAGCTGAACTATTAGTCACATATGATTTACATTAGTCACAACATATTTAATTGAACATCAAGTCAATTACATGAGGTCACAGATCATGTCAATAGGTCACAGGTCATTTTTCAATTTAAATAAAGTGTTAAATTTCGATTAAAGTTCTTCTAAACTGGTTACAGATACTATGTAAACTCGAATAGGTGAACTTGGGTCACAGATCAACAGTTCAGGTCACGACTTATATTTTTCATTGGACACATATCTTCCTGAATAGTATTTCTTAAATAATTTTCTCGTTTATATTATTATAGAACATCGATGTGTGTTTCTACTATATCCGCCAATTAGCAAAGCAAGGGAAGAACGTCAAATTGAAGGCAACAACGACAGACGGACTCATGGTTCCAGATGAAGTTCAAAAACATATATTCCAAATTAAAGCAAGATCCTACTGTATTGCTATCAGAGTCCAATTTGAGAGATGTTGTTACAAATGGTAGTTTGCCTTTAAGCTTTTATTGAGCTAGTGTGGACTTTATTTTTATGCCAATTATACCAACAAACAAGGAACGCTGGATGCTTGCTGTCCTTGAATTCGGTACGCACACACTATATGTGTTCAATTCTGTTGGGAAGACCTACCATGACTTCTTTGTTCGTATTGGTATTGAACCATTTGTCAAAATTATTCCTTATCTATTGAATTCAGTCGGACTTTGGAAAAAAACATATTGACTACGACGGAGAAGATTGTATGGACTTGAGGTCAATGGCTGACAATAGCCTTCTTCAACAGAAGAACGGGTAAGTCTGTGACTACTTATCTTATTTCAAAATCATTTAATTATGTTCCATACCTAATAAATTATGATATTTTATTTTTTAGGCATGATTCACCGTAAAAGTGTTAGTTTATACATGAGTATTTGCTACATGATGATAACAATTCTATGCCAATAAAATTTGACGTAGGGAGACCTAGGCTCAATATAGCATCACAACTGTATAAACATCGAGCTATATGCAAGCCTACAAAGATGGGGAAGCATAAAAAAGAGAAGGAAATTGTCATTGAGTGATGACTAGAAATATATTTTAATTCAAAATGATAAACATATTTTGTAAAGTTTCTGAATGTCGGCCTCTTTTCTATTTCTTTTACAGTAGTTTTTGTGAATGGAACTAGTTGTACATTGAACATTGGATAATTATTTACAGTCTATAATACATGTTTTCCATTATGTCACATATCATATTAGTTACGCACTAGGCAGGTCACAAGGGATACTACAAGTCACATAATGTTTTATCAGGTAACAGATAACGTAATAGTCCACTAATTGTGGTCACATGGTCAATGTTTAATGTGCTGAATAAGTATATTTATACATACAGGTCACAATTTGTAATACATGATTGTCATTAGGTCACATATCATACTAGTTATGCACTTGACATGTCACATGATATAATACAAGTCACATAATGTTATACAGGATACAAAAAACATAATAGTTCACTAATTGTGGTCATATGGCTACAGATACCTACACAAGTTTTTGAAATATTTGCACTCATTCTGCAAAAGTCACAAACTACATTTAAAAGTTATTTAGGTCATTGGGTCACATTATCCACAAATATTAACCTAAATTTTTTTTATAGTAAAGTGAATAGTGCATAAGTCACACAATCAGTGTGCACATGTCATATTTAATTTTATATTTCACATATTACAATCTGATGGACGCGATTAACATTATACATAATTATCTCTCCACAGCCCACATAATCCGAATGCATAATTGTTATTTCAATGAATATTTCATGCACATTAAAATGATATATCAATTGATATGTACGACCAATTTATAAAATGTTAAAGAATATCTAAAATTGTTATGTCTACGGTCTAAGTGTGTCATCAACTGATGTGCTATTCGTGAGTGTTTGTACTTTATTCAATTTGGTATAATGGAATCAAGCTACTGCATCTACGGTTGTGACCATGTCCTCCACAATGTCCACATTTCATAGCCGATTTCCCTTCACTAGATGACTTTCTCCTCTTTTCAGCAGGTCTACTCGAACTCCTATTTTGATAAGGAGCTAATACAATAGCGTGTTACAATTCTACATGTGTGGCCCATTCAGCTGGGTTTTCAACTGGAATCACAAAGTCTAGGTATGCATTCATGTATGCCTCTTTTGAAAGTCCAAAAATAGCTAACCAAGAGGGGGGTGAATTGATTATTGAAACTTTTTCGAATAATTAACGTAAGTTAAAAATACATTGATATATTACTAATCGTAAGCAAGTTCAAGTAACTAATTCAATCAAATAATAAGAGAAAATGTGAATAGAAGATAACTAGACACAATTAAGCAAGCAAGTAGAACGGTGTAAGTTTGCACAAAGCAAAAGCACGTTAAGGAGAAGGGATAGAGAGTGCAAACGATATAATATAGAAGTTTGATCTAATGTAATGATCTACGTTCTCCGTTACCAAGCTCTCCGACACTAGCAAGACCCTTTTCATTATATTGATGGACTTACGGTGCAGTCCAACATTTTACAACGCTTCCAATGACTTACAACCAAGAAACACTGATCCTTTTATAATGTTGAGCTTTTTGAGATCTCTACATGACCCACGCTATTGAGCTTTACAAGACCTTAATATGACCCACAATTCAAAATAAGTTTACAAGTAAAATCTTCTCTCTTAATAAATAATAGATTCAAAGTTGAGAAAAAGAATAGAATAAGGCAAACACTTTAATAAACGGCAATGAATATGACCCAAGTGTTTGATTTGAAAAACTTCGATAGAAATTTATTTTCTAAGTTTTGAATGATCAAAAGTTTTTCAAGTATAAATCATTTATGAGGATGAATAAATAATGAAGATCAATGATTTATCTCAATAAATGCTCACTTATTGCTCTAGGAAAGGTTAAAATTGAATGCAAAGTGAATTGATATTTATAAATGAAAAATCGTTGAAAACTCTACCCAACCGAATGACTCTTACCGGACGTCTGGTACATACCGGACGGTCAACTAGTCATTTTTGTCAAAAAATCAAAACGATTGAATTTTTGACCGTTTGCTATAAAACCAGTATACCGGACGTCTGGTCCGATCATTTTAAGCCAAAACATCATTGTTTTAATTTTTAACAAATGTAAGTATTTGAGGGACGTTTTGAAAATATTTTTCAAGGTAAGTGACGTTTTTCAAATATTAGTTTTGAAATTTTTACATTTTGAAAAATAATTTTTATGTAAACATTTTTGTATCGTGATTTTTCGATCATAAAATCAAAAATTGAGCTCGTCTCGATTCATTGCCAAGTATTAAAATTTTTTATCTTTATATATAATTGTACAATGCTAATGTGAACGGCCAAATTGAAAGNTGCGACAAATGATATGAACAAATCTCATGACAGGTTCCCAGATAAACATGTTCTATAGCATTCTTGATACTAATATGGCGATCTGATACAAAACACAATCCATCTATATAACCATAAGCCTTCTTCAAGTTCTCGAGAAATCATGTCCAAGATCTATCATTCTCATTATCCCCAATTCCAAACGCGAGAATAAAAATGCTGTTGTTTGCATCTCGTGTATATGCTGTGAAGAGAGTACCACCATAGTGTCCATTCAAGTAGGTACCATCCACCACAATCACATGTCTGCAATGCTTCCAACCTTGAATTTATGCACCAAGAGCCATGAAACAATATTTGAACCTACTGTAACTATCAAGCTCCAATCCTGTGACCGTGTCAAGATTTCTTTGTTGAAGCATGTAAAAGTAGCTAGGTATCTTATTGAATGGCTTAGTTGGATCACCCTAATGGTTTTAGTTGGATCACCTTAATGATTTTTAAAGTTTGCACTCGAGATCTCCAAACATTAGAATAATTCATCGAAACCCCATACGTATATCACTATATATATCCTTTGGAGTGTATATAGTATGTAACAATGTGTACTTGTATTTGATACTAGATGAAATAATAGTACTAGATAATTTTCTGTAAGTTCTCAATATTATGTTTGAGCCACATGTGTGACCATTAGTAATC
>CAIGRB010098524.1:17398-49333 GCA_903798255.1 Fraxinus quadrangulata
CAAAAAAAAAAAAAAAAAAAAAAAAAAAGTTAGTCAGCAATTTGGTTTTCCTCAAAACATGGAATTGGAACCGTGTGAAGCAAAAAATAGAAAATGAATTGCAAAGAAATTTTTTTCAATCAAACATGATTTTTGGTAGAAGATAAAATTTCATTTTCAAGTTTCATAAAATTCTGGCCAAATCAAACAGGGCCTTAGTATGAATCGGAATTAGGTTTACAGATAGGCGAGAGCAACAAGACAGCCCTTGCATAGGGTTCCAACTTCCAAATCCATCTTACTAATTCAAAAGGAAGAGGCAAGCCAAAAACCTACTCCTAGTAATTATAGTAGTTAATGAATCATAATTGTTTAACATCAAAGTGTCGATGGTGTACTATAATTCTACCATTGATTGAAGTGACCGGTCCTTTAAGAATGATAATGGGTCCTTAGCCCAAGATGAGCTGGTTGGTCATTGAGACCTGATCAACTTGAGTTCAAATCAAGGTTGATGGAATGTCAATATCAATCTTCGAATTATCTTTGCCACATCACGCGGTATGGTTCAAGTGTAGGGCCCGATCACTATTGATTAGCACGCGGTCGAACCCAAATCGACATCTCTATCTTATACTAATGAATTTTAGGGATAGACGTCTCCCTCCAAATTTTCATTGGGACTCTAAATCTTAATTATTTAGAAAGAACTAAAAATAGTTGTTTCATTTAAATTGATTAGCTTCTGTCACAACTTAATCGATATTAAATTAACTTTTTTGATTTGTCATTTTAGTAGTTAATTAATTTATAATTTACAAATGGAGTTAGTCCGATGTACTATATGCTAATGTTTTATGTACTTGTTCCCATTATGACTCCAACGCATTTTATGAATGCTTAGTTAAGTGGTAAAACGATTTTGGGGTTATATGACATTGATGTCTAATAAATAGACATTTAAATTTAAAATCGATTTAAGATGAGTTATATCTATAAGCCAATAATGGTGTTTAGATTACTTTTATTTTTTTAAAATAAAAACAAAATCATATTTACATTTGCATAATAAATATAATATGTTGAGTATATATTGTCAAAGCGGCTTTCGGGAAGCAACTAGGCGCTTCTAGCGAAGTTTCTAGAAGGTTTGGGATAAGAAGCATTAGACAAAATTCACATATTTGCCATGTTTTCCATTATGGCCTAAACGTTTCAAAGAGAATTCCTGATGATTGGGTCGCCTATGCCTGTGTCGCTGACCATTGATATAGATATAAAAGGGGATGGAGGTTCAGTTTGAGTCTCCTTAAGTAAAATTTTGTGACATTTATGATGTAGAGCATCTCTAAATATGGAAGTACCTATTTTGTAAGGGATATTTTTCGAAGTACATAATTAAATAATTCTCAAGTTCGATTCTTTGTGACATGGGCTTAATGTGCAAGTCTGGTATCGGCTATAATTTTTGAGAGAGCAATTGCATCTCCATACATCAATTTAATTACTATCTATCATTTAATAGAGATCATAATTAGTTTAGACAACACTATGATTCCTAGTTCATTATTCATGACTTAAAATGTCACAACTCCATTGAGCAATAAATCAAGGAACTTACTATCACTTAAACCGTTGATAATGATAGATAAACTTACTCCATCAATTTAGATATTCGACGTTTCACAAAGAATCGAACTTGACTACAACCGAACTTGACTATAACAAAATTTATTTTATTCTCAGTTTAATGGTAGATTAATTTTGACTGTATCTTCCCTCGAGATGCCTCTTTCTAATCAAATCACACATGATGGAAATTAGGTAAGATTCTTTTACTTTTGTGTAGAAATTCAAGACATATTTCTCCGTTCGTTACTTAAAAAGTTGGTTTCATACCGCCCGTGCCTGCTATATATTTTTATACGGTATTCGATAGGAAGATCACGTCCTCTTTTTGCATCCTCGTTAGTATCAACTTTAATAATGGAATTGAATGAGGTAGCTGAAAATACAAAGATATGGGCTCGAGAAAATTAAAGAAAGACTAGTGGATGAATTGACTTATGCTCAAGTTATAGCCAATGGAACCACCTCCTCCACAAAGCCCAATCAAAAATCAAAATACAAGAGTCAATATTTTTCAACTTACATTGTTATGACGTTGATTGAGTCGAGTATGTGAACTTAAAACAAATTATATCATTAGCCGAACAAACAAGACCATATTAAAGACATAATGAAGAAATAAAATTAATATATGATACTAAAAAAATTCCGATTGCCGCTCTGGATACCACTTGAAAGTTACAGATTACCAAATTAACGATTACTAAGTTATCGAATGATTATTAATTATCCATTTTTAGTTTTGACCCTATCAAAAACAACATGTCACTTTTAATTGTTTTTAGATGATTAATCAAACAAGTCAATTTCTCTAAATTTGAATACTGCAGTACTAAGGAAAGCAATAATAAACACTAATTTGATCACGGAGAAACCCCAACTGAGTAAAAATTTCATGACCAAATTAGTTACCTTCACTATAGATGAGTTACAGTCAGATACCATCTAACCAACTCCACTTGATTTCCCGATCTATTTCCTACTAACTCCAAGATCTTCTCCAAGACCTGCTCCAAAATTTGTAATCTTCTGCAATTGTCTCTTTCAAGTGGAATTCCAAGAACCTGCTCTAGAGCTTTGTACTCTTCCTACGTTTGTAGTCCAATCTCTCAACCTCCAGCAGCCTCTGAAATTCAATTGAGAAAGTACCTTCCTATGACTAATATGAAGTAGGTGATTTTTCGATTTAATGTGTTTGATTTTTTCCCAAACATGTGGTTATATGATCTCAATAAGAAATAATGAATCAGAATGGAAGAATATGTTCTTGAATTTTTAGAGAATAAGATGAAGCAATGAGAATAATGAAAACGACCTTTTTAATTTTGTCCAATGACTTGGATATTTATAGGAGGGGGTAATTTGGTTGAATGAGCCGAACAAATATATTTAAAAATACAAATTAGGGTTTTCCATATAAACCTATAGCTCGAGCGAAAAGCTGTCGATAAGCGAGCAACGCATTGTTGCTCGAACGAGAGCTCAGCGATAGGCGGGGTGAGAGATTTACTGTTTTGTCGCTGGGCGAAAAGCTAGCGAAAATGCGGCGTCGTATTTCTCCTCTTTTCATGCTTGAACTCTAGACATCATAACTCAATTTATACAAATTGCACCCTATGTCCTTGACTTTTAAAACACTTTACAAATTAGTCATCTTGTCCACATAATTACCAACACTAAAAACATAATAGATACAGTTGGATTTTTTCATTAAAACGTGTGCCCAAGTCTTTCGATCTATTCTCTATTGCTTCTAGAAACCTAAGTTAATATAAAGAAATTATTCAAAGGAAGATTGAATGCATATCTTTAGTGATCTGCCCTTTTTCTAAATTTATGAATTTCGTGAGTTATGGGGGTGCGGCCTCCTAACCTTTTTCTTAAGCGATAAACATATCCTACAAGCGAAGTCCAATTTGGTCTTTGTTTAATCATTAAACTATTTTAATAGTAATAGATAAAGGTCCTTTATCTATAATTACATCAACTTGTCCACATCTTAATTAAATAAGACATTTTAATGACAAATTTTAAATTTAAAATAAATATCTTAGTTCTTAGAAGCCGAGACCCCAATGAATCTAGACAATAGTTCACCTATTTTAATAATTAAATATAAATTAAAACAACTTGTCCAAAATCTTAATAAAGAAGACTTTCTATGGACAACTTTTCAAATATGTTAGTAGTTATTAAAAGCCCAGACCCCAATGAATAGTATTATTGTTTATAGTTATAGCCAATAGTTCATCTTCTTGATTTGGACTTCCCAAGTATAGACGCTATACTACAATGTAATCCAATATTTATCATTTTCTAATATATATTTATGATTTCAAAAGTAATATAATCACAAAAAAAACCATATAAATTATCAATTTTAGTGTCAGGGCTCTTGAAAAGGACAATGTATGCATTGCAAGATCGGGTTAAGTCCATTTTTACATGGTAGTTTGTCGGGTAGAATGCCAGATGGTAGCACTACATTGAATGATGAACAAAAAAATAGATTTAAACATACCATTGAAGTGCTACCACATAGTATTCTGTCAAACTATCCGGCAAACCCCTGTACATGTAGCATAATTTGCAAAATCACCCATGTAAGGCCAATGCTCCCAAATGTGTAGTCAATTCTGTCCAAAATTTTGATTGTTTTGTGATGCTTCTATTTTTAGTGCACAAAACCTCAAGTGTGGCGGTATATAATCGATAAACAAGCATTGCGATCATCTTCGCAGCATCAAAATGAGTTTTTGGGAATAATGTATATTGAAATAGTAAATTTTTTTAAAAAATATATGTAATTAAAAATAAGAAAAAATTTTGAATTTACATACAATATTATTTCATTAAACAATATGGGGGGTTAAAATAAGGAGAGAGAAAAAGTATTAAATTAGGATAATAGTACATGTACCAAATAATTTATCGAATCGACAAGTGGCGATCCCGTGGCTAAACAAAGGCTAAGAGTCTACGTCTGTCTGTCTGTCTGTCTGCCTGCGGTTTCAATTGCCCAGCACGTTTACAGCTTGAAAGAGAAGAAAATGCCAAATTCTGATGGGATAATTAGATAAATCCTTGCATGTGAATGTTCATCACAATTGATTGCTTCCGCGCGTAATATGCTAAAAGTAGGCCACATAGTGACAGCTATTTTGACATCTTGACAAACACAATTGAAGTCATCCACCAGGGCCACTGGGGATTAACAATGAAAGTAGACTCTATCCAACTACAAATACTACAGTACAAGAAACATGTTTGTTCTTGAATGCAACTGTTTGCATATGAAATACAATTTTATATAAAAGGCATTGAGCCTGATGGGCCCGTCTTAGCTTGGACCTTGTTGGCCCTCGCATTTTTATACACGGACCATCTTCAATGCACCCTATTTGCGGTTGATAAAGCCATTTCGGCCTCTGTTTCCTCAGCTTCATCCCTAAACTTCTTGTAGATATCTCCTCTGTAGAATTCTCGGGTTCTGGCCACCAATATCAGAGAAGTAAGAGCTCCAAAGAAAGTGATACTTGCCAAAATAATGAAGGCCAACCGATAACATTGAGTGCCAATGCAAGTCAATTCCTTGACTGATGATCTTGTCATGCCCTTCTTGGCCAAGTCCTTTAGTGCCTCTCTGTCATAAAGGGGTCCTGTAACTTTGACATTCAGTATGTAGGATCCAAGTGGACTAGCCAATTGTCCACAATTAAACAATGTAGAGTAGTATTTCAGGCCAAAAAGCTCAGAAATAATAGCAAAGATCAAAGGCAATTGTGCACCAAATGAGAATCCGATAATTACAGATGAAACATAGACTGAACCAGGGAATGGAAATGCAATGACGAGAAGGCCGACGCACGACAAGAAAAGGACTAGTGTCATCATAAGGGGCCGCGGGAATTTGTACTTGGCAAGAAGACTTTCAGAGACAAATCCTGAGAAAATTCTCCCAAAGTAATTCCAAATACTAAGAAGTGACACAAATGATTTTACGGTTTTTGTTGGATATCCTAATGACTCTCCAATCTGTCCCAAGTTGTCCACAGCAGTTAAGCTTGATCCCAGTCCACAAAATGTTGCTAAAAATAAGATGAGCATATCTGTGCTAAGAAGTGCTTGTAAAATAGTGTAATCTTCTCCTCGTTCTGGTTTATTGAAAATGTTCTTGAAACATGACGACGTTTCTGATCTCTCTTCTAGCTTTGCAGTTGCAGGTTGAGGTGTGGATTCTGGTGGATTTTCTATGGTTATTTTCGGAGGATTGTTGAGGAATTTCTTTTGGTTCCAAGAAAGTGATTCTTCTCTAATGGCAATAAATAGAGGGACAAAGAGTAAGACACAAACTACAGTAGCACTTCCAGCATATGCTGCCTGTGAGAAAGTCACCAGTTTCTGAAGTATGGTCATAACCATGATAAACAAAGCTAGGACAATTGATATATACAGGAACCGATAAAAGATTTTCAGCTCATTTGGTTGCTTAACAACCCTCATTGCGCGAATTGTATAGACAAAAACCACAGATAATGCAGCGGGAAGCCAGGCTATAAGAAGAATAAGAGCCTTAGAATCATTTCCATAGACAGCCAAATAGATTTGTGTCAAAATGGCACCACTTAATCCAGTAAAACCCTTCAGTAGACCTAACATAACTCCCCGGCTTTCGGGGAAATTTCTAACAGAAGTAACAAGAGCACCTGTATTGGCAAAATTCTGAGAATTGGCTCCAAGGCATATATAAATGCACATCTGCCAAACTTTAGGCTTGGCAAGTTTGCCAGTTACAGCAAGCCATATCATAAAGTAGCCAGCAAAATTCATGGCTGAGCCAATTAATAGAACAAACCATGTTGGAGTTACTTCAGCAATTAGGCCTGAGAAGACTCCAACATTTGCACCAAGATCCTTGAAGAAGCCTAGGAGATTGAGAGTGGTTTGATCATATCCAAGAGAGGCCTTTATCTCCTTGGAGTAAACTCCAAAAAGATATGTTGCCCCAGCTCCTGCCATGATAATGAAAGAGGCAAAAAGAGAGAACCACCGGCCTCGAACCACATGAACGGAGAAACGGAGCAGTCCACTGGCTCCACCAGTGGTGGTGATTGGTGATGATGCTTCCCCCATCTTTGCTGTTTTGTTTACAGAAATTGATGAAAAATGAGGAGAAAACTTATTTATATAGTGGCTAAATTATGAATAATGATGAGTGTACATCTTGGTGTGAGTTCAGTTTCACAGTCCTTTTACTCCCCTCATGATTTTTAAAGTTGCGGGGCCCACCCTCTAATGAGAGGACCTAAAATTTCTGCAATTATTTAGGTTTCTGAATAATAAATGATAAGCTACAATACCAATGCTCACCACTTGCTCAGATAAAAGTGGTCAAACCTTCCCCAATTAACGTTATATTTATGTTTCTGAGACACGTGACTATATGCGTCACAGAATAAGACGACCACCATGCCACGGTATACATTAAGTTATTTACAATTTTTTATATGACAAATTTAAACAATATTTGTCGAAATTTTCGTTAAACTTAAACTTTATAAAATATTATGAATTATCAAAATCTTCATGTCAAATCATCAAAAAAATTAATTAATGCAGAACATACCTTGATCCATTGGTTTGTATCTTGAATAATGAATATTGAATTTTGATCTTTAAATCTTGATTTCTTTTTCTTCAATTTAATTGCTTCAATCTTTCTTCTTGATTGTAATTCTTGATTGTAGGTTTTTTATCTTCCTTTTCAATATTTTTCTCTATCAGTTGTGTTGATGTGATGGCACAAAGAAGGAGAATTGCATATGAATTGGAGGACTTATAACCATATATATAGTTTACATATGTATTTGGCACACCTTCAAATACAAACCATAATGAATATGATCTGTACACATATGATCCGGTCCACATTTTATTTAGATGCTCAAAGTCCAATTACTTAATTCTTTATTGGGAAAATTTCGTTTCTAAGAGTTTAATTATCACCTATTTCAAAACTAAGAAATCAAATTTCAAAAATCAGATTTTTTCAAATTTTTATTTATGAAATAATAAATTATTAAATCAATTTATTATTAAGTATTTAATTCTAATATAATATAATTAATCCACCACACCTTCATCATCCCTACCGCTCCGACGACCGTTATGGTCATCGCTCTACTCCGGCAATAGTTCCGACGACTTTTCTAACGAACTTTCCAGTGACTATTCAGGTTACCACTCTTCTCCGACGACCGCTTCGATTCCTGCGACTACTCCGACGAATTTTACGCCGCCGCTTTATTCCGGTGACTACTCTGATTCCAGCAATTGTTCCGACTCCGGTGACTATTTCAAACAACATGTGACATGTTAATCTGTGACCTATAAATTTGAACCGCGATTCTACAAAACGACATGTGATATGTTAATATTGATATGTGATTCGTTTATATTGATTTGTGACCTATAAAAAATGACCGTGACTTGTGAACTCAAACANNNNTTGTTACCTATAAAAAATGACTATGATTTGTGAATTCAAACATGTGACCAGTGATTTGTGACATTAACGACGAATTAATTAGTCATAGTTCTATACAATATGGTCACAACTATCAAATTAATTGATCATATTGATCTGTGACATATTTATATTGATTTTTGAACTATACAAAATGAATGTGCCTTGTGAACTCAAACCTGTGATCAATGAACTGTGACCTTAACAACTCATTTATTTATTGCAAGTCAATCACAATTTATCAAATTATTTTTGGTCACAAATCAAGAATTTTATAGGTCACATATTATTTCTCGATCACGATTAGAAAATTTTATATCACAAATTATTCATCGATCACAAAATTAAAATTTTTATTGGTCACAGATTATTTTATTTGGTCACAGGTCAAAAAATTACAGGGTAACATGTCTTAAACTGTAAATTTGAGGCTGGAAACGAAAAACGAAACATCCAAAAATAACGCTAAAACTTTATTAGCCCGGTAACACGCTTTAAACTACAAATTTGAAGTTGGAAACGACATCAACCAGGGTAGGGAAGGTATCGAGCGCTGAAAGACGTTTCCGAAAATATATTATAATAGAAAATCTGACACCGATGCAAAAAATTATGTTCGTTTCTTCGAAACAGTTTTTTTAATCAATTGTGAGTCACAATCATAATTTTTTGGTCACATGTTACAAATTGATCAATTATTAGGGTAACAGTTAACCAAAAAATTGGTCACAAGAATCCAACCCTGTCTCATCCAACCCCCGCCACCGCCACGACCACCACAATCGCCATGACCACCACCATGACCACTAGCATCACCCCCACCTCACCATCTCGTTCACAACCACCACTACTCCAAACGAACCACAACCACCAGACACAGATCAGCACAGAACACACAGCACACACAGATCAACACGGATTAGCAGATCAGCACAGAACACACAGCACACACAGATCAACACGGATTAGCTTCCATACACATAGATACGAACATATACACCACAGATCGCCCATCGTCACCACCGCAATCGCATAAACGCCTACATCGCACCAACAATCACTGCTCTATACCACCAACTGTGAATTTAACCAACTTAGTCTAACCCACACCCGCATAGCGTAGCTACAACGATGCCAAGCATCTTGTGCTACATCATCGCGCGAAACATCTTGGTCGCACATCGTCGTCTGCTTTTAGAGAGAGAAATGAGAGAGGTGGCCCTCGCGTCGCCGATGAATGATGGAAGATCTGCGCGCGGCTGTGCTGTCTCAAGGCTGGGCCGTCGACAGAGAAGGAGGAGAGCGACGTCACCGATGATGGTTGGTAGAGAGAATGAGAAGAGAGAAGGCTGTCTTGGCGGTGATGGTGAGAAGAGAGAAGAAGACGTCGGAGTGGGAGGCAGTAGAGAAGGTGATGAGAGAGTGTGACAGAAAGAAGATACAATGTGGAGAGTTGAGGATTAGGGTTTGGGAAATGAAATTTGTATAAGGGAAAAAAATCATAAATCAGGTGTATAGTTTACACCAATTCACAAATCAGGTTTATAATTTGAAAATTAAAAATTCAGGTATATATATTATTAATTAAAAATAATTATTAATTAAATATAATAAAGTCACAGTTATACAATTAATGATCACATATATATAATTATATGTCACATTTTATTTATTGGTCACATATTATCAAATTAATTAGTCACTGATGATTTCGAGGTCACAAATTCAAAAATTTATAGGTCACAATTAATTTCATTGGTCACATATTTTCAAATTTGTTGGTAACAGATTATTTTTCAATCACATATTGTCAAATTTTTAGGTCACAATTATATATTTGGTCACAGATAACTAAATACTTAGTCACATACCACTGACACTACCACTTTAGTCACTTTTGACCCCCCTCTCCCCGCCGCCGCCATCACCACCACGGCTACCAACATCACCACCAACGAACCTACCACCACCGCATCCAACCACACACTATCACCACCACCACCAACCAGATTCCAACGGTGCTCCACCACCATCCAGTCGTCCTCACATCCAAAAAAAAAAAAAAACACAGCGCCAAACGACCACCACGCACGGCGCTGCAAGCAAAGGCGCTATACAGCGGAGACAGAAGCCTAAAACCGATTGACAACAGAAACAAAAGCAGAAATAATAGCCGGAGATGAGGAAGATGTGGTGGATTCTTGAGCGTTGAGCCACAACATCGATGGTGGGGTCTTCCGATGATGACGTCGCTGCGCAGGGCGGCGCCACTATTGTTGAGAGAGAAGAGACCACCGCACCACAGACACGGTAGCAGGAGGAGATGAGGTGGTGGTGTCGTCTTGAGCATCGAGTTGTGGTACCGATGGTGGGGTCTTTCGATGGTGGCGTCGGTGCGAAGGGCGGCGCCACTACTGTTGAGAGAGAAGGAGAAGATGGGTGAGAGAAGGGAGAGCAGATAGAGAGAGAAAAGATATCGGAAAATGATTAAGGTTTGGGATGAATTGGATGACTTTGATTAATTGTAATATTAAAATATATAATTATTACCTAATTGTAATGTATCTAATTAAAAATATCTGATTTTTGTAAATTAAAATTTCAAATCTGATTTTAGAATATGGATCTTCAAAAGTAAGAAATTGTGTTATTTTCACTTCTTTATTAGATCACTTTAATTTTGGGCTTAACTTTAAGATAACATTTATACACAATTAATTAAATATATTGGCCCACATGACAATCCAATAATCTTCCACTGGGCCATATATGTTACCTTATAAATGTGTATAATCTTATGAGCTCAAAACTTTTACTACCATAATCAAAAGTATCTCCAAACAATCTCGTCCACTATTTAAGCGTGGATGTAAAACATGAAAATTACATGCAGTATGATCCAAACATATCTATTTCCAACTAGTCATACTTTATTCTTTAATGAGATCAACCATAAACTTTAATTAGAGTGGAACTAAATTGAATACTTTATTTTTGAAATAAATCGAATATTCATGGATAAAAAAATGTGTCTAAAACAGACAATATCAGAATATAAACTCACACTAAACTGACATATCATCAAAAGATACAACACTCATGTGGGTATTATGCTCATAAAAGATCTTGGGTGATAACCATTGAGTAAATGGATCCATGATTATGGAGTTTGTCCTAACGTGCTTTATAGAAACATAATCACTCTGAATTTTTTCCTTGACAACTAGGAACTTAATGTCTATAAACTTTGAAATCATCATACTCATGTTGGAATATAAGATTGCTATTATTACAAAATAACTAAAGTAGTCTTTCAAATCTATCCAAAATATGCAGTCTAGTGACAATATTTTGCAGTTATATTCCATGATCAGAATATTCAATGATCTCCAATTGGTATGAATTTTCCTAAATGTAATCATGTAATCACTAGTTCTCTATAGATACCAAATAACCTAATGGCTGCTTTCCAAATTTCCATCCTAGAATTTATTAAATATCTGCATAACATTCCAACAATGAATATTATATCCAATTATGTGAAAACCTAAATACACATTAAATGAACAATTGCTGAAGCACATGGAATTTTATGCATTTTCCTTTAGCAACGGAGAGGTATCATCTGGTTTACTCGTATCTCAAATCTCTTAAGAACCTTATCGATATAATTCTTTTTTGATAATAAAAAATACAATCGAGAACGATCATTGTGTATCTATATCCTGAATAGAAAAGATGCGTTTCGAAAATTTTACATTTCAAAATTTCATAATAGAAATCTCTCGATTTCGTACAATAAGCTCATATCATTGCAGGCAAGTAGTATGTCATCGACATACACATCAAAAAATATGTTTACTCCCACTAAACTTGTGATATACACAATCATCAATTGAATTCATCACAAAATCAAATGATATAATTATTTGGTAAAATTTGTGATACCATTACGGGAAGCCAGTTTAAGCCCACAAATGGATTTCTTTAATTTGTAAACCATCTGACGAGCCTCATATCTCTCCAAAATACCATTCGAATCTCTCTTGATTTTAAATATTTAATTACAACCAACGGATTTCGCACCTTCAAACAATATGATGGGTTCTCAAACGCCATTGTTACTTTTAAACTTTATCTCTTTATGCATGACATAAATCATCTCTTTAGAATTATTCTTTTGCATGGCTTGATAAAAGTTGATTGATCAGTTCTTTTTCCATCAATCCATGTCATCCTTATTTTCTTTCCGTAAACTCTACATCCTCAAGGAATTGGACATTTTCCGTTTTGTAAATTGACCTAATAGTAGGATCTTTTTTTTAAAAAATTGTAACCCTTTAACAACTGATGTACTTGGAACTTTGTTGAGAATGTAAGTTGCAATTTTTAGTACTTTTACTTAGAGAGATTTTGATGTATTGTTGGACGATTTCACATTCCTCTAGAAATTTAACAAAAGGCTCTAAACATTGTTTTCTCGATTCGTCATATCTGTTATAGTATTCAACATTACAGTAAGATCTGACTCGTTAAATTCTTTTACAGAGTTATTTTTCAACCTCTGCATTATATACCTTGAATATGTCTAGTGTTTGAGATTTCTTTTAGATAAGAGATAGATAGCTATAGTGAGAAAAAAATTCGTCTATGAACATAATAAATATATTGACCATTCCAAGAAGTCGAATTGAATGGCCTACATATATACGTATGAATTAGTTCTAAAATGTCCAAAATCGTATTGGCACCTAATTTCCTTATATTTGTTTGTTTTTTCTTAATGTAATTAAAATAAACACTTAAGTCTAAAAAAATAAGGGAATCAAGGATTCATTCTTACACAAGATTTTTCATTCTATTTTGAGAGATGTTACCTTCGCTTGTGCCATAGCGAAATAAAATTCTCATTGATTAATTTATGTTTAATATCATGTGAATTCACATGCAAGATTTCTTTATAAGAGATAACCGTATTAAACAGATATATGTTATCGTAACTGGATAAAGAACTGGTTCCCACAATATTTGAACTAAGAAAAAGATCAAACTAACTATTTTCAATTGAATAAGAGTAACCAAATTTGTCTAATATAGAAACAAAAATCAAATTTCATCTAAAAGACTGTACATCAAATATCTCTTTTATATTCAAATCATAATCAATCTTTAATAATAACATAAAAGTCCCTATAGCTTCAAGTTTAACTGATTTGTCATTACCCCCACATAAATAAATCTTTCAGCATCAATGACTTTTGGCTGTTCAGGCAACCTCGAATAGATACACCTATGTGAGTGGTGGCACCAGAATTTTATCCACTAAGTGTGTCTACGTATTGAAACTAAATTAACCTCAAAACAAATCGAAATGAGAAGTGTACTTTTCTTTACATGTCAATCGTGGTATTTAGTACATTCTCTTTTTATATATCCCAAATTTTCAGAAAAATAACAATTAGATTTATCATTTTCAGGCTTTCGCTGTTTATTTTGAACTGAACAAGATGCAACTTCTTAGTTCTTTATAACTTGTTCTTAGAGGTATTTATCAAGTGAGTAATATTAGTTTATCTCGCTTTAGTATTTCTTTTTTCTTACACACAATATAGAATGAGTTCATTAAGAATCCACTTTCCCCTTTAACAGTTGTAACTAAACTTAAATTAGTCGAATTGTGCAAGAATAGAAATCAAAATTAAATGCACGAGCAAGTCATCAGACAGCCTTATTACCTTTTGTAAATCTTTTTTTTTTTTTAATTTCATCAAAAAAATTCATTGGCAGTAGTTATATTATTGGACACAACGACCCTGAATGTTGTTGGAATTTCACATTTCATGATCATAAGACTTATGTGATTTGAATGATCTCACTTATCCGAGTCCTATTTTTATTAGCGAAACGATTATCTATAAGAGTAGTGGGTTGTTCACTTCTAAATGTAAGATCTAGATTCACGCCACCAAGAACGATATAAACGTTCTCTTTTCAGCCCTTATATTTTGGTTATAACGCAAAAATTAAGTTGATGTTGGCAGAAGTCGATGGATTTAACTAAATAGAGAACAAAGTTTAAGAAACATGTTCACATTAAAATCCGTACTAAACAATTAATTAATTCAAAATAATGGCAAACACATCACAAGAGACCGTGCACAAGATTGATATTTAGTCTTTGGAATGAAATACCAATTTGTAAGTGGTACTCTTGGTGTAGTAATCAAATATTGACAATAAATTATGTCAAACAATAAATCTGTCTTTGGATCGATTTATTGTTCACATTGTTCACATAAAACAAAACCTTACAATTATCACATATTTATTACCACATGTGTGCATGTAATTTGGTCAAATATTTTCCTTCATTTGGGTCGATAAATTTCGCATGAATTACAAACACACAACTTTCCTAATGTTCCAAATAAATTAATCTAGACAAAAGAAGTTATTTTGGTAACATGTTGTTTCAATTAATTTATTTAGGAAAATTAGTAGTTCAAAAGAAATTTATTTTAATAACAAGATTTGAATTTGAATTGTTAATTCATAATTATTTTGTTTTTATTTTTTTCTTTTCTTTTGAAAATAATAATAATAATAGAGCAACAATGCAACGCTCGAAAATGGGCGCTGCCTGCGCCAAGATTCTGTTACTGGCAATTACAATATCTCACAGAAAGAAATCAAATAAACACCATTATATTAATCACAAAGTCGTGATTTCTTTTTCATTTTCCAATCCACCTTGATTCAAAGGCCTGTCAACAATTTTATATATATGTTTGTTCATGTGATTTGACATTGGAATTCCAACAAATCATACTTACACCTCACGGCATCCCTTAATGGCAATTGTGCAGGTAGCAGGTCTTAATTCAAAATCCTTAACAAGTCAAATATCCTTAATCCAAATTACTCAAAATACAAGTTACATACTCAAATTCAATAATTAAGTCCTAGAAGTTGTCAAATTTGAAAATACCCCAAATTTAAATTTCTAGAGTTTGAAATTCACATCCCAAAATTATGTAATCCAAAGTATGAATTTCAACCCTAAAATTATTTGTTGAATCTCAATGTTTTAATATTGGATTTGACTCTAATATCACTTGTTGAATTTTTCATGAAACTTAAACTTTATAAAATATTATGAATTGACAAGATCTTCATATCAAATTATCAAGAAAATTAATTATTATGGAACATAACTTGATTCATTGATTTGTATTTTGAATAATGAATCTTGAATTTTCATTCTTGTTCTTCAATTTAATTGTTTCAATCATTCTTTTTTATTTTTTATTGTAGGTTTTGAATCTTCATTTTCAATATATTTTCTCTATTAATTCTTGTGTTGATGGAATGATACAAAGAATGAAAATTGCATATGAATTGAAGACCATAACTCTATATATAGTTTCCATATGTATTCAACCCATCGTCAAATATAAAGCATAATGGATCCGGTCGTTACACATAATTTGACACACATTTTATCTAGATGCTCAAAACCCAATTACTTAATTCTTTATTAGATCACTTTAATTTTGGTCTTAATTTTAAGATAACGTTTATACACAATTAATTACATATATTGGCCTACATGACAAATTAAATAATTTCTCAACAATATTATTTTCCAATCATATAGGGAAATTTATAAAATACACCCTCTATTTAGTGGGTATTTATAATTTGCATGGCATATTTTACAAATTCACATTTTGCATACTGTATTTTACTTATTGATAACAATATATTCACACCACGATTTTTATTTGTTGCATCATGTTTTAATTTCACTTAAGTTCTTCAATCTTTTCTCATTCCATTGCATTTTTTTTTTCTTTTTGTCAAATTCTTTTATTCAACATTTCATTAATTATTACATCTCGTCTTTAACGGTTTTGTCAAATTTATATGTTTGCGTACTTTGAAATAAAGAAAAAGAAAATACATTTTCATACTTTTTTCTTTTGAAAAAAAAAAGGACAAATAAGTTGTTTTACGCTCATTAAACATACTTTTTGAACGAAAATCATTATAAAAAATGAGATATGGTAATTAATAAAAGGCTGAGGATAAAAATGCGTCCAAAAAAGTTAGGAATATAATGCAAAGTTCGAAAGGACATTATTTCAATTGCCACACAAGAGAGTTAGTTTTAGAAAATATCCCATCTTTGTGGTATTGTTAACAAGGTAGGCCTCCCATATTTTAGTGACATTGTACGTATCATTATACTAGAATGTGTGCCATTCCTTTTGCTTCTAAATTGATTGCCATTATTTGTAGTGAGCTGAGAAAGTGCTGTATGTTTTCTTCGTTCATCATCATTATAACCAATGTGTTCACTAAAAGCTGTCAAGCAACGCAATTATGCCCCGTTTGGTCCATATTATTCCAAAAATTTATTTTTCTCTCTTTTATTTTCAACAACACAATCTTGCATAAAATAATATTACACGTAAGTAAAAAAAACTTTTCATTCTTTTTCAACCACACATTCTTAAAAAAAAATTACTATTCTACATATTATAATTTGAAATAATGGAGGCCAAACGGGGGCTATGTAATTCAATGTGCCTCTTTTTTTAAAACAAAATTTCTGTCAAGAAAATGTATCTAAAATTTGAAAATTTAGACTCATGGGTGTTTCCTAATAATCTATTAATGGTTATTGTATGTAATATCATTCTACAATTTACTTTGTTTTACAAGAATTTTTGCTAAAATATTCACGGGAATAAATTCATATTTCTCAAGAAAAATATCTAAATTTCAAAATTTTGGAGTACGTATGCTTCTTAATAATCGATTAATGGTTATAATACTAATTTGATTCTACAATGTTAATCTTTTGACATTATTAAATGCTATTTAATCACAATATTGAAACTAGAAAGCTAAAAACACAACACCACACTGGTTAAGATGTTCTATTGATTCCAACCTTTCATTATACTTGTGCAATTAATCTTTAGTAATGAAAACTGACTAAATATATATATAATCGTTTTGCAGCACTCATACGTGCAACTTCTAAAGCAAGGTTTTGATTCTCAACTTGAGTTAGCATCTAAAAATTTGGAGTAATGCTATTTAATATCACTGATGTTCAGTCTAAATGGTAAATACATGAAAATAAATGATATATTCATTTAAATGTAATATTACGTAATTAATTTATAATTGAATTTATCAAGTATGATAATCTAGACAGGTACATTAACACCATTATTGCTAAATAGGATAATTCAAAATTTTGAAATGATGCACATTTTTACAAGTGTTACACAGCAATTTAATGAAGATATAGATATTTTTTATGAATATGATTTATTGTGCAGCCATAATAAAATATTAGCGACTATTGGTGCTGAATTTGTTATTAGCATAATAGGCTGAGGTGTTGATCCCATACTTGTTCCAGGGGATGCAAGTGCTCGACTTAAACTCGTTGTCTGGTGCTCATCCTTAAGTTGAGTCGAGAGTTGTTTCGAGACTATACATGTATGTTGGGTTGGTCAATTACTTATCTTGACATAGTCCCATGGCGATACCATCAATTTCATCATTTTATATGAACTTAATTTGTATCTAGGTGTTGTTGTGAGTCATTTCAATCAGCCACGCTGATAATAAAGGTAATTAAGATATACACTCTACATGTTCTTATGATTCATATTTCTTTAATAAGCATATCTTATTCCTAAAATTGATTATGGGGTTTTAAAATACTTAATTGTCTATTATATTTTCAATGAACCAAAAAAAAGAACAAATAAAAAAGTTCGACAAAATATTTGTCCTCATTTCAAAGTATACAAGCAGAAA
Source organism: Fraxinus quadrangulata (assembly GCA_903798255.1). Classification (NCBI taxonomy): domain Eukaryota; kingdom Viridiplantae; phylum Streptophyta; class Magnoliopsida; order Lamiales; family Oleaceae; genus Fraxinus; species Fraxinus quadrangulata. Next base: position 35,376 of record CAIGRB010098524.1, read on the forward strand.
TTTTTGAGTGGAAACTGTCATCAAGGACAAGAAGCGTTAATTAATTGGATAATGATATGAGAGAAAAACTTGAATATATTAATACAACAACAAATGAAGTTTGAGAACCTTCCTTACAATTGAAATGCAAAGCAATAAACAAAAGAATAATGTTATGTTGGACTGGAACTCGGCCCATTCATGTGCTCCAAGCATTTTGGCTTGTAAACGTGTTTTACAATACATGCTTCTTTTATTTGGAGCGTCATTGATCTGATGGTTGACACATGGTTCACTCATGGCCGTTGGATGGAGGATGACCTATATACTTTGGCTAAAGACTTTTGGACTCTCATACGATTCATTCTCTCTTCTGGAGACTTTGAGGGTTTCTGTGTGTAAAGAGTAAAAGAGAGAAGATGCTAGGGTTTGATGATTCTTGTTTGTATTATTTTAAATTTCTGATTTAAAGTGTTGTGAGAGATAGATTAACATTCGATTGTAATATTCTGTGTGAATAGTGTGAGGATCTGAGTGATTTCTCTGTTGTGTTGTTCAATTTGTATTTCGAAGGGTTATTTGGTGATTCTTGGTGAATCTGGTAGATCTATTGCTGTAACTCTGAGAGATAAGTCACATATCTCTTCTCTCTAACATTTGTAATCTTCATTGTCATTTTGTGACTTATTTAGTGCATCTGAGCACATTCCTTTTATGGATGCTCAACGGAGGATGTAGGTGTTAGAAGCAGTTACCGAACCTCCGGTGTTACGGCCGAAATAATTCTTGAGTTCATCTTTTAATTTCTGCAGTTTTACTTGTCTATTTTGGTTATTGAGTATTTCAATTTTCATATCGTGTGTTGGTCTGGGTCTTACATGTTATTTATCATTATGATGATGGAATATCGGTAATGTGATAGTTTACGTGCAATAATGAGATTTGACAATTCAATTTTCATAAAAAAGACGGGGGTTAGAAAGAGAAATGTCCAGATTAAACTGGATATAAACTAATTTAGTTCAATATGATATTTGTTGTAAACAATACTAGGTTAATCTGGTCAACGAATAAGGGTTAAGCATGGATTAAAATCGACTAACACACACCCAATTATTTCTTGTAATAAAAGTTAAAAATAAGTAAGTTGTTTATTTGCACAATAATATAATTGTTACTTCTAGAAAAATATTTTTTGCTTAAAAGTAAGTTTTATGAAATTACTTAAAAAGTAAATTATCAAAACGTGATTATAGACAAAGAAAACTAAAGTTACTTATATGTAAATAAATAAGTTTTATGTAGTTAGAGACAATGATCTTGCTACATGTATATCAAGATTTACATAATAATGTCACACGATATTCTACCATTTATCAGTTCAAAACACAATCAACTTTTTCATCCAATTTTTTCCCTCCTCATAATATTACGTAATCCATCATATAAGCAAGTAGAAAAATCTTAGAGACAAATCCTAGTTCAATAATATCTCTCGAAAATAAATCTATCTCCGTAAATGAATCCTAGTTCAATCTTTTTGAAGTAACTAACTTTTTGGTTACTTGTGTTGATGCTAATGCATGAATAACTTTTAAAATTTATTTATTTTTTACTTAGAAGTAACTCAACTCTTTTTTCCAAAAAGTTTTAGACAAAAGTATAATCACAAAATTTTTATCTTTCAATAATAAGTGAAACACCAAACGTTATATTACAACAATAAAAATGTACATTCTTGATATTTTTCCTACGGTTTTGCTATTTGTACATCAAGATTGACACCTCGATGTACAACCCTCATCACAAAGGAGGATCTACGACTTTTTTATTGGGTGCGAATCTCTTATTTGAGGGGACTGTACATCGAGATATACAGTTAGCAAAAACCCTCTTTCCTAAGCACCAAGTAGGTCCCCATTACCACATAAACAGTAATAGGATACAAAATTCTTGTATGATAGTGGGTTGGCCCACCAAATCACGGGGTCTTTGACTAAGTTGGCAATTGTAGTGAATTCACATGGTTTGCTTAACATTTCATACTGGAGCAAACTAATAAAGTTTTCTAGAAATATGATGACAGACTCACGAGTGCATCTCCTATGGTAGGTCGGTCCGCAATGAGTGCACGCTTTGATTTACTTAGAAGTTTTTTTTAGCAAGATTTATTACATCAAAATTTAAATAATAAATTACGCAATACCATATGAGACTCTATCATTTATTAATTTAAAATACAATCAACATTTTTCATCCAATGTTTTTTTGGCACGTCTCATTATTTAATTCATTACGTACATTTTTTATGTACAAGTAGCAAAATCATATTTTAACTCCTCATGTTAATTTATTTATCTTATTTACATATAGGTGGTGTTTTTCTTATCAATGAATATGAGAAAAACTTATAATCCTGAACTTGTTATCTAGCGATCTAGATATGATTTTAAAAGATTTTAATATTTAGATAGGATATAGACTAAACATACAACAAAGAATGATAATTACTAGAAATAAGAATTAATTCTTTCCCTCTTTCTAGTTAAAATTTTACATCAATCTTACTCTTTATGAGAAAATGAAAAATTTAATTTTCACAATTATATTGAATGTAATTATTTTTGAAATATTAGAAAAGGGACAAATAAGAAAATATATATAGTTTTGTATTTAGCATAAGAGGAAAAAAAGTAAAATGAGAAATTTATTTAATAGGGAATGTTTCTTTAATTTTTAAAATAAGAGGGAGTGTTTGTATACTTATCAAAACCTCGTGGTAGGTTTCCGAATTTTACTTAATATGGATTTATTTTGGACAAATTTCACTTCAAGGCATGAATAAGAGTATAAGTTGAGGACCTCGTGTGTAAATTATTCTTTATCTTCGTTTAGGTAAACTCTATGTGCTCTAGGTACACTGTACAAACACGAAACATTCACAATTCACAATTCAATTATGATATGCTATCAGGGAGGGTTTGACAGCATACTCACAAGGGGGAGCATTTTTTGGCATTTTTTATTCTTGGGGGTCCCACGCGGGTGTAAGTGTATGTCAACTAAGGTGTTACATTTTTTGGAAAAAGAGATTTATTCTTCACGATCTTTTCATCCGTTCTACAACATATAGTGTTAGAATTTGGATGTGACCCGAATTCCTTGTTGAAATAATTAAAAAATTCTAATTGAAGTGTTCGTCAAGAAGAATTCAATTTGGAATGCTATTAGAGTTCTATGTCAAGTTGAAATTTTATTTTGGAAGCTCATTGAGAGTTGAAAATTGGTATTGGGCTTGAAAAAATGTTCAGGACGAAAAAAATAACTCCCTACCTGAATTTTTTCCCCTGGAGCCGCAGCGCCGATCCTAGCGTCGGGACACCTGAAGGCGGCGCCGCGTGTTTGTTTCGGGAATTTCGCATTATTCTCTCCCTTTTCATTTTGGACTTGATTTTTGACATCCTACTTCATCAACAACTCTACTAGGAATGTTTAGACATCTCCTACATGTTCCATATAAATATTAGGTTGTTTTATACAATTTTATGGTGTGAGAATAGAATGAGAAAAGTGATTACTAACTTTTAGGATCATTGTAATATTTATTTATCTTCATTATTCGTGGTGCAATAAAATCTCCAAATTCCTCTGTCATATTTCTTGTCTTTTATTATTCTTTTGCTTGCGATCATATATTTCATATTTTGCCATATAACTTCAATATTTCAATTCGGTGGTTGGTTTCATATCAAATGGTATCGAACGATGCGTGATCCTTGAATTCTCAACAATGGGTATCAGAGATTTTGGGCATAATTAATACAACAAGTGGTATCAAAGCCTAGGTTTAGCAGTTTCGTAAGAGTGCAATGTTTGATTTGTTCGAGATTTTTGTTCGTGATGACTTCTACGAAATATGACATTCCTCTTTTGGATATGAACACTAGATTTATAGTATAGCAAGTAAATATACGTGCAGTACTCGCACAGTTGGATTTGGATGATGCGTTGCTGGAAATTGACAAGATACCCGCAATTTTGACCGTGGAGGACAAATTATAGAAGGATAAGAAGGCAGTTTCTCACATTCATCTTCATCTATCGAATACCATTCTCCAGGACGTTTTAAAGGAGGGTTCAACAGTTGCTTTATGGTTGAAGTTGAAGCAGTTGAGCATGACTAAAAGTCTGACAAACAAGTTACATCTCAAGCAGCGTTTATACTCTCATCGAATGGCAGAAGAGGATCATTGGAAGATCACCGGCTGTATTTAAGGAGATTGTCGCTGATTTGGAAACTTTGAAAGTAAATTACGATAAAGAAGATTTGGCCTTGATCCTATTATGTTCGTTACCCGCTTCGTTTTCTTCATTTAGAGATACAATCTTGTGTAGTCGTAATACTCTCACCGTAGAGGAGGTGTATGATGCTTTGTTTTCAAAAGAGAAGATAAAGCATCTGATGTCTGAGATCAGAGATGGAGAAGGCATTGTTGCTCATAGTGGTTCTAGAATGGGCAAATCAAAATCTAAGTTCAGTAATCAGATTTGTAACTATTGCAAGAAGAAGGGGTATATGAAAAAAGATTGTTATAAATTGCAAAATAAAGAAATGTTGGATACAAATCGATATAGGAAGTAATTAGAGACTTCAGGTGAAGCATACTTCGCAGAGAATATTGTAAGTGGGGAGATCTCTTGGTTATTTCTGACATCGAGTCTAAACCAAATGGTGATTGAATTCTAGATTCAGCCTTTGTATTTCATATATGTTTTAATAAGGACTTGTTTACTACATATGAAACCGTTTTCAAATGTGTCGTGGTTATGAGAAATAATGCACATTGTCGCGTTGTTGAAATTTGTACGGTCAGATTGAAACTTTTAGATGGGACAATTAAAACACTTGGCCAGTTATGACATGTTCCATATTTGAAGAAAAATCTCATCTCGTTGTATATCTTTGATTCAAATGATTACGAGTTCTTTGGTGGAGGTGGAGGTGGAGTTTTGAAGGTTTGTAAGGATGCCCAGGTTGTATTGGAGAGATAGAAAATGTCTCAATTATACATCTTATAGGGTCGTGCAGAATTTAGAAAAGTCAATCAACATAGGTTCAGTATCGTGGTGGATATTCAATTTTGTACAATATCTTTAGGAGCTCGTAAATGGTCGAATTTGAAGAATATATCTCAGTGGAGTTCAGGAGATATAGATAATGTCGCTTTGCCACCATCACCTGTGGTGCCATTGTATTCTATTACTAGGGACGGACCCAGTGGAAAAAGTTATGTGGATGCTGATTTTGATTAGCATGCTTTCAGTATAGTAGAATGTGTACATTCTAATAAGGGGTTTTCTTTAAAAGTATTTGAATTTGATTCTGCGTTGGGGTGTGTTATGGCCTAGTTTGGTGAATTTTAGAATCATTATACTTTTTTAGGAATCTAAGGTAATTCTGCAGAGTGGTGCTTGGATTCATTGGAAGAGATAGAGTATTTTGTGTTTGATTGGAGAAATCAGTTTTGGTTATTGCTGAAAAGTTAGTTCATTCTTTGCGGACGGATTTTACTTCTCCAAGTGGAGAATATTTTGGAATTTTGTTCTTTGTAATGAAATTCGTGTTAAGGTGGAGATTGTTAGAATTTTGGCGTGGCTCGAATTCCTCGTTGAAGTAATTAAAGAATTTTAATTGAAGTGCACGTCAAGAAAATTTCAGTTTGAAATGTTATTGGAGTCATATATCAAGTTGAAGTTTTATTTTGGAAGCTCATTGGGAGTTGAAAATTGGTATTGGACCTGAGGAAGAGATCGGGATGAAGAAAACAACTTGAAAAGAAAAAAAAAAATAAAAGTAGGCAGAACGCTTGACGCTGCGGGCGCTGTAGCGCCAGTGCCCCTGCCTGATTTTTTGCCTAGGGCGCTACAGCGCTTGCCCCGGTGCCGAGGAGTCCCGTGCGTGTTTCGAGATTTTCGCGTTATTCTCTCTTTTTTTTTTACTCGATTTTTGAGCATCACACTTTATCAACAATTCTATTAGGAGGGTTTGAACATCCCCTACATGTTCACTATAAATATTAGATTATTTTATACAATTTTATGGTATGAGAATGAAGTGAGAAAAGTAATTACTAGCTTTTAGGATTATTGTAATATTTCTCCATCTTCATTATTTGTTGTACAATAAAATCTCCAAATTCATCTGTCATATTTTTTTATCTTTTAGTATTCTTTTGCTTATAATCATATACTTCATATTTTTCCATATAACTTTAACATCTTAATCCGTTGATTTGTTTCATATCAAGTGGTATAGAGCGATATGTGATCCTTGAATTTCCAACAACTAGTATTAGTGATTTGGGCATAATCAACACAACATACATTCTCTGTGCAAGTGGATTGTATAGGCTCCTAGATTAACTAGTACCAGGGTTATAACATTTTTGTGACATCACCATTGATCATAGAATTAATACAATCAAGATTTAACCAATTAGACTGCCACTTTGATAGTCATTATTTGCTGTAGCAGTAAATTGGTCAAGTTTGAATTTATATTTGCATTCACAAATCCCATTTAATATGAAATTATCTTTGTTGCATATCATGATTAATAAATGAAATATTTATTTATTCATACATTTACCTTAATAAATGAATGTAAGAATGAAGTTTAGAGGTTGTTGCGATTCATCAGTTTTGGGGCTCTTATGGCAAATATTCTTGTTCCATCTGCCGTAGCTTTGCTATGATCTCCGGTGATGGTTTTCGACCTGCCAGTGTACGCCCAATCCTCCTTTTCAGGGTTGTCCATTTCCCAAATTGACTATGAGAGAGAGAGAGAGAGATGATAAATTTATTTATTTTATGTACATATTTGACATGACTTTTTTGTAACTAAACCGGTAATTAAGAAAAAAGAAAGATATTGAAATGAATACATACATCTCATGCAGTTGAGACCATAACATTTGGGAAGACAAATGAATCCCGGGTTCTGAATTACGCGACACAATTCGAGGCAATTGTCGAAACAATTGGCTTGTACCTCGTGGCTCACCACCACAAAAACAAGAACAAAGCACGCAAATAACCTTAATGTTTTCCCCATTTTCTTGCACTCTCGTATGGGAAAGGTGAAAATGATAGTGCAAGATGAAAAGTTGAAAAAGGGACATACTTTGGCTATTTATTGTGTTGCGCAATGACCTTTGTAGCCACACAAATAATAAATATCTTTAATGAGTTCGTTGGTTCCAATATTTCAGGGGATCCTTACACAATGGTTGACTGCTCATTTACCATTCCTACCATTAATGGTATTTAGCACCGATTATAGCGATAAGTCCAATTAAATAAGTAAATATTCTTAAATTTAATTAACCGTATCATTAAACATTACTTGTGCTACATAACATTATTCAAACTTTTTTATAGCATTCCTTCAATATTCACCAATTACATCTATCTTGATTCTAAGCCCACGTAGAGGTGTAAATCCAACTTTGTTGAACTAACGCACCTAAAAAATTATGGGCGAACATTATAAAGCATAAAATATCGTAAATGACAAAACTACAATCCGATACATTGCTATAATTTAATTATATTTCAAATAAATTGACAACTACTTAAATCATCAATTGTTTGCATTTTTTGTTGTTTATAGGTTGCCACTTAGTTAACTCCTAATTAGACATGCGCAACTGTTTGTAATAACTACATGTTATTGGATTATTTTTGCACACTTTATTTTGTTGAACGGTTGTCTCGTAGAATTCTTTTGTTTATTTCGTTCGCAAAATCTAATTACATTATTGGCATGGAGTTGTGCATTTGGCATAGCAGAAAGTATTGGGTAAGTTTTTTCTTGTAAACGCCAATGTTCTACGATATCAAAATATCCAACTATTATGCGATGATTAATTCTAATATAAAGGTATAAGTAATAAAAAAAGTGGGAATTAGATGCAAAAGTTGAAGTTTAATCATTAGTATGTGACAAGAAACAGGATGGAATCACAAAAAGCAATTAAGGTTTGAAAGAACTAGTTTATTTTGATCAATTTCAATCCACAAGATCTTGGACGAATCAATAATAAAAAAAAAAATCAAGAGCGAAATGATGTTTTAGCTCTTGTACACGAGTCATGTCAAATTTTCTTACAAACATATTACGAATTTTAAACTAGAGTATCTTCTTAGATATGATCTTAAGATGATTACACAAGCATGTGCACCTTTAGTAAGTGAGAACCCTTAAAAAAAAAAAAGGGGAGAGAGAAACTAGGATTTTGCGAGAGAGGTTGCCATTCTAAACAACACTTGTTGTGCCGCACGTTAATAATTAGAGCTAGGTGCAAAAGAATGTTTGAGCCGTCCAATTATATATATACCTTAAGTTAAAATAGGTTTGTTTAATGGGTTAATCAATTTGTCGGATTAAAAAAACAACGCATTATATTCTCTTAAGTACCAAACAATGCTTTAAGGGGATCAACGTTGATTTACAATCGGGAGCTTTCTATTGCGAAATATATTTTTAACAAGGATTTGCGATCCCGAAACACCGAGATATTCGTGCAAACATAACCTCACTCTTGTTTGTCTTCAATTCTTTCAACACTCTTGTTTTTACATACTCTTTTCAACAATTCATTCACACAATAAAATATTCTACATATAAACCAAAAATTTGTTCATACCTTTTAACCACAATTTCTCCAAAAATTTATTATTCAAAAAAATGTTCTTTTTAAAAAAATGACCATCAAACATGGGCTTAAGTTTGATATTGACCGTCTCAGTTGATTTCGAAATCCAGTCAGCATAATAGTTTGTCTATTAGATTGTCTTTCACTAGGTCATTTTTCTATGATTCTGCTAAATGCACCGCAACTTAGTAGTCACAACTTTAATGACCAAAATAAGTAGTTCAATTGATGTGGAGAATCTTGTATGCCAATATTACGGAAACAAATTATTTGAAAGATCTCGAAGATTTTATTACGTGTTTGGTTGTGGTAAAACTCAAAAGCAAATCACTAAATGATTGTATATGAACGTTAGCCTGTTTGAGTAATCGTTCGAGTATTGCACAAGACAGACAAGAAAAAGTAAGCAGATTAAAATTTGGTTGATATTGAATGAATGAGATTGTTTCTAAGTTGTCATAAACAAATCCCTGCGGGTTAATGTACGAGTTTCCTGCTGTGCTCCGAAGAGGATGGCTTTGGCGTATGTGCTTCCATCTGGGCCATTATTTCTGGTGATCGTTATTTGGATCCTGGTGTTTGCTGCACTTCGTTTTCATCTTCATGTAACCTGGCTTCCTTCTTTTGGTCAATTAATCTCGGCACTGCTACTCCTTTTGGCACTGTGCACAAAAAATTAGCACCAAAAAATAAGGGAATGGAACAAAATTAGTATTTATGTTTGCAGATTAATCTTAAAACATATTGTAATATAACAAGTAAAATCATAAATAGAAGAAACGTAGATACATACAGTGGAGACGGTTGGCGTAGAAACATTCGGGAACACAAGTGATTTTACTCTTTTCAGAACGACAAGCATCAACACAACGATCCCAGCAGGTCATAGCCTGCGCCTCAAGGCTCACCATTAGAACCACGGTAACAAAGCAAGCAATTAGCCTCAATGTTCTCCCCCATTATCTTGCACAATCTCCTACTCTATTCGTTAGGGAGAAGGTGCAAATGCTTGTGCAGGACAAGAGGTGAAATTGTTCCTACTACTCTCTGGCTATTTATATGTGGAATAATGTTTCTTTCTTAACCACAAATCCTATGTGGTTTCTGCTTTTCTTGGCTGAAATAGCTCTTACAGTTTATTGATTTCAATTCATTAAGGCTCCCGAGAAAATTATATAAGTTCTATTTATGTGCATATGATGACAGGTTTAAAAGACAAGGGAATTAAGCATTTATAACTAAGGTTTAATGATAATAATATTTGTGGAGGTATATATTTACACAAGGAGTTGTGCTGGCCTAGTGGCTGAGAGAGGTTTGACAAATATTTAACAGATGTGTTTAATTGAATCAGATCCTGTCAAACATAATTGGGTACATTGGATTCAACAGAACAGAAAATCATTCACCTTACAAGTATTAGCAGCCCAAAGTGCAAAGGGCACGATTATGTACTCACCAAATGCCCATCAAGGTGTTGCATCTACATGTTACATATATTTAATGTGTTGTTAGACATTCGACTAGGCAACAATAAGAAAACAAAAATTTCAAGTAGAAGTTGAAATGAAGTGAGCATTACAACTAAAATAAGTGGTTAAGATAGTTTTTTATTTTATAAAAAAATCTTTACAATGAATATTAATAAAAAAAAAATTGAAAAGTGTTATATTATTTTAAGATATAATCTGTTTTATTTGAAACACAATCGATAGTTTTTTAAGAATATTTATTATTTTAAAATTCTGGTTAAGATTTCATTGTCAAGTGATTATTTTATGATTATTATAAAAAATAAATTACAGAAACCTAAAATAATTGCATCAAAACAAGATCTAATATGACCTTACATGAATATATGAGCGAGGTGGATTGTTATTTATCCATAAAAATGAATTGCAAAATGTCAAATACATGCTTTTGTAATATCGTATGTGTTAATGTTTATGTTTTCATCTGTATTAATTAATATCAGAACCCAATCTACGATCAGACGATGGATCAAGGAGGACATGTTAAAGGTCATGACACCAAGGCTGATAATGGGGGATTGTAAAGATGAATTTATACATATCCGCCAAATTTTCAAGGCTTTGGCACAACATATGACCAGATTAACTGTTTGATTGCCATTATCAAGAGAAATCATGGGAAATTATGTTTTAAATAGTTCCTTTTTTTTTTTTGGAAAATATGTGATTAATCAGTAGGAAAAAGTTTTGAGTCTACTTGCAAAATATTTTATTGTATGAATATGTGTTTGAAATTGAATGAAAAATAAAGAAAATCAAACATGGCCTAAATATATGGCGGCAATAGATAGCGAGTGACCTCTTTGGCAATGGGCGAGAGATAAGAAGTCGCCCCAACGTGCGCAGCTAGAAGGGATCGATGGCGAATGTTGTGTTATTCATGAACCCGACAGCATGGATAGGGTTCTCTATGGGGAACCCTAAATTCCATAGCCAAGGGGTAGCCACCAATTATGTGATGTGTAGGGTAATCGACGAGGAGGATTACTCTTCCGATTCTAGAATGTATGTTGATATCAGTTTTACTATATATATATTAAGTTTGACACTTTGTGAGGTGATAACTTTTTGTATATTGATTTTAATAACACATTTTCCAGCCAAATTTCATCCACGTAGAGACTATTATTCACAATGTAACTCAATAATGTACAATTAGCATAATTGATGCTGAGATAGTATCCGATACGAATATTTTTACTCCCTTTAATTCTAGTTTTGAGGTTAACTCAACTGGAGTATTATGGTCCATCATTTTTTTATGAAGAAAGTGTAGTTAATAACATTTTGGATTTGGACGTTCACATATTCAAAAGTGTATCAATAATTGATGAGGTTGACAATCTCAAGAGTAAAGAAGTATTGAATTTAAACGATGACACGCATGTTGTCACGCCAAATTTTGATAACAAGTTCGAAGCTAAGGAACTTGAAATTTACATTGAAATTGGTGATATAACATAATTGCATCAGTGTATCCCACAATGTTTTTTTGTGAACCAAGGGAACAATCAATTTCAATTGGATGAGGAATCTATGATTATGGATCGATGGGAACGAGATAGAATTATGTAAAAATTATGGGCTAAAATTATGAAGACTTTTTTTTTCAATGTCAAAATTTAAGGGTCCAATGGGGCAATTGCAACACTACACTCTTAATGGGTCCACCCATGATTATGCAGCAAATATATAGTGGTGCATATTTCGTGGAATTGATAGTAGTTCAACATTTGTTGGAGCGCAATATTCGAATTTGATTATTTTTTTATTATTTTAAAAGTCTAGTCAGTACTTGTTTAAATAGGAGATTAAGATTTAGCTGTAAGGTGGTGGTTTTATGAATGTTAATTAAATTATAGATGATTGTTCTTTAAATATTTACCAAGTAGTTTATTCGTACACGAATAATGTCAACAATGTTAATAAAATATAAGAATGAGATATAGTTATATTTTGCATTGAAAGACATTGTGTTGGATCGGATCAGAGAAGAGTCCGATTAGTTGTTTTTGTGGTCGGATGGGCCAATCAGGTTCGATTTTAATAACTACTATCCAAAATACAAATTTTTTTTACTCTGATTAACTTATAAAATAATGTGTTTTTTTATAGTCTGGTATGGTAATTGAGCCCATGTTTGATAGGCATTTTTTCAGAACTTATTTTTTTCATATTCATTTTCAGTCTCATATTCTTACAATAAAATATTTTTCACGTAAATTTAAATTTTTCTTTTTACATTTTAACCCCACATTATCTAAAAATTTGCTATTCAAAAATTCATTCTTCCAAAAAAAAAAAAAAAACCTTTAAACAGGGCTAAACCTCCGTCACATGCACATGGAGACATGGCCTCATTCCACATTGGTTTCTCCTCCTTATAGCAACTTGCTAATTGAACAATTGATCACATGTCCTCTGCCCCTCTTCCTCTCACTTTACATTAATATCCAATGTCTTGTCATGTGGTCGCACAGCTCATATTCCAACCATGTCGGGTCAATGTCCTAAAATTAATTCTAGTGCATGTTTTGGTTTTATTTTAGTATTATTCAATGTTATACAATTTTTTCTACTAAACTAGTTATTCATGTTGCACCTTCTTATTTAGGCTGTTGTTTCCCACCATTCAAGCTTAAACTTACTTCACTTTAGGTCTAAAATCTTTCAAATAAGGATTTTCTATAGAATTTTATCATTCAAATATTCTCTATTCGTATTTTCACTCTTTCATTTTTTATCTCAAAATTCATTCGATCAAGTGTCCAACAAATCCTTCCACCACCCCTCTACTTATGCATCACCGCACATTGGAACACACGATTAGGATGCAAAGATTGTTGTTCCACAAAAAAAATAAAAGACTTGGTGGTCATTTGCACTCTGATAGTCAAGTTAATGGTTGGAACAAGAAGAATGAATATAAGAGAGAGGGGTGAGGAGATTTGGGTGAGGTTGTGAGTATAAGTGAATTCAATATAGAAGAAGGGAAAGGGGCCAAGATTGGTGCCAAAATAGAAGAATAAATTGTTTAATTTGATTTGACATAGTTCAATTGACATCATGGATGCCAAGTATGCTAATAAAGAACTCTCTCCATCATGTGTATGTGACGTAATTTAAAAATATAATATGACCCTACTTGAAGAAGGACCTGATTATATTGGAATCATAATGGGAGCTTTGTTGCTTCAATTTTCAATGATTTGTGGTGGGACTGGTCAGTCACATGTTCATTTGTCATGCTAATCAGCACTCACAAACAAACAGGATTAAGCCTGAAAAAATAATTCAAGGGAAATGCCGTACACTCTTTTGTTGATATTAATGTTGACATCGCAAGTATTGGTAAGCGTCGATTGAGTGAAAAATTGTTAAAAATTTGAATTGTCCAATAATGTGTTGTCATGTGATAAAGTGTGAAAAGTGGTGTAAAAAATTATGCACATGTAACATGATTGATAACTCAATGCAAGGATCCGAGTCTGGTTTTCCCACATGGGCAGAATGGAGCTGGACATACAAAAAGGGTGTGGAGTGGTCCATACATGTCCGGCCCCAACTCGAACCATCCTTCAATTCATCTTTCCCAAGGCACCAAATAATTTAATGGGTCATCTTAATTACTAGAAAATTTGTCTCAATGACATACTTATTATTGCCATGCTCATGACTTGATTTAGACTGAACAAGAAACAATTTTTAGTACAATGATGATCGTTATTCT